>BOPN01002666.1:182500-196581 GCA_017312705.2 Penaeus japonicus | reverse complement strand
ATATCGTACATGTATATGTATATGATTATAAATATCGTACATGTATATGTATATGATTATAAATATCGTACATGTATATGTATATGATTATATATATCGTACATGTATATGTATATGATTATATATATCGTACATGTATATGTATACGATTATATATATCGTACATGTATATGTATACGATTATATATATCGTACATGTATATGTATACGATTATATATATCGTATGTGTATATGTATATAATGGAAATGATTATATATAATGTGTATATTTATATATGATATATATGCATATATATATATTTATATAATGGATTTGTATATGTATGTCTACATACATATACTTATACTTATATATATATACATATATATATACATATATATTTATACATATATATATATACATATATATATACATATATATGTATACATATATATACATATATATATATATATGTATACATATATATATACATATATATATGTATACATATATATATACATATATATATGTATACATATATATACATATATTTATGTATACATATATATACATATATTTATGTATACATATATATACATATATTTATGTATACATATATATACATATATATATATGTATACATATATATACATGTATATATATATATGTGTGTGTACATATATATACATATATATAGATATATACATATATACATGTGTATATATATATAGATAGATATATGTACATATATATATACATATATATGCATGTATATATATATACATATATATGTATATATATGTATACATATGTGTGTATATTTTATATATATATATATATTTATATATATAATATATAAATATAGTTGTGTGTGTGTGTACATATATATACATATATATATACATATATACATATATGCATGTATATATACCTATGTATAGATATATGTACATATATATATACATGTATATACATGTATATATATGTATATATACATATATATACATATATATACATATATATATGCATATATATACATCTATATATATGTTTATACATATACGCATACATATACACATATATACATATACATATACACATACATATATACATTATAGAAACATACATATAGACTTACACATATACATTATATATACATATACTTATATCATATACAAATATATATATATGTTTATGCATATATAATGTATATATTTATGTATCTATAATGTATATTTATGTATCTATAATGTATATATGTATGTATCTATAATGTATATATTTATGTATCTATAATGTATATATTTAAGTATATATATATATATGCATATATAATGTATGTGTAAGTATATATATGTATATATAGTGTATATGTATAAGTATATATAATGTAAATGCAGAAGTATATATGTAATTCATATGTATAAGTATATATATATATATATATATATAATGATGTATATGTATATATACAATATTTGTTTATATATATTATCTATAAATACACAGATTTATTATTATATATATGTATACATATATATTCATATATATTATATGCACACATTCACACACACACACACACACACATTCAGACAGACACGCACTCATTCGCACACATTCACACACACGCATACATTCACACACACGCATACATTCACACACACGCACACATTCACACACACACACATTCACATACATTCACACACACATTCACACATACATTCACACACACATTCACACATACATTCACACACACATTCACACATACATTCACACACACATTCACACACACATTCACACACACATTCACACATACATTCACACACACATTCACACATACATTCACACATTCACACATACATTCACACATTCACACATACATTCACACATTCACACATTCACACACGCACATATTCACACACACACACATGCGCACACATTCACACACACACACATGCGCACACATTCACACACACCCGCACACATTCACACACACCCGCACACATTCACACACGCGCACACATTCACACACACGCACACATTCACACACGCGCACACATTCACACACACACATACTCACAAATGTATACACACACGCATATGCACACACACTTATGTATACACAGGAGAGATCTCGCACATGGAGTTTGTGTGCAATGGCCGTCTTCACATCAGGAGCAGGATTAAGCAAATAATCAGCCCAGCAGGAATGGGTTAAACATGGTCTTGTTGCTACAGAGTATCTCTATCAACAATAATTGTTCACTCTAAGATGCACTTCACCAATTGTGCTGTATTTTTCAGCCCTGGTATATCTCTCTCAGCTTGATTATTAACATTATTTTTTTTATTATTTACCCTTGCCTGTTCTTTGACAGCTTAGAAGTAGAAGTTGGCATGTAAAGGTTATGGGCACTTGTTTTTGAGTATGTCAACAGGTGATAGGTAATTTATCTAAAGTAATCTCTATGAGGAAATTTTTTTCCCCTTTCCCTTTCATACTAATAATAGTCAAAAGAAGTATTCATTATAAATTTTGTTATTTTTCTTGCGTCTAATCGGTCAAATGGTTACCAATAAGTGATAGAGGGGACACCTCAAGCTCTCAAGAGTGCATACTGCACCTTGGTAGATACCCCAATGACTGTCAGCAGTGACTACTCTAACCTCTAAATACAGCAAATCATTAAGTATGTCCCTCTAGCTGCATTAAGGGTATGATTTTTTAAAAGTTTCATCAGTGCCAATTTTGGTCTTCAGTTGTTCAAGAACTTGAATTTATACACCAGAAAATGAATATTTTATTGGCATATATCCAATAAAAAGGCACAGTAGAGCTTCAAAGTTGAAAAGTCAATCTTAGTTACTTATAGTTTTAAAAATTATTGGAGTGACCCCTTTAACAGGAAGAAATAGGAATATGTTTCCATGCCTAAAAAACACCAGTGTATTAAACATGCAAATGCTACACAAGTAAAGCAAAGGAAGGAATATGTTTCTTCATAGAAATAATGACGTATCCTTTCAGAAATTTGAAGAGTAAAAAGAGAAAGCTGAAGCTGAAGCTGAGGGTGAGGAACGTCTGATAGGGAGAGATGGGTTATATAGTGGGTGTGTGGGTAATGTACATAAACCATGCTAATAAAACATATAAAGCAATATAAATCATGATTTGTTATAGAACTCAATAAAATGAGTTGGGTAAGAGTATGGTGTGGGTAGGTGGCAGTAAGATAGAGGATGAGTTGGGCCCCCATCCATGGTTATCTGCATGAAATATGCCATAGTACCAGAATTACTATTTCACACTACGTTTCATTCATAGGAAAAAAGATGGTAGTTGACTCTGATTGAAGAGGGAGGGTGGGCCTTCATGGGGGATGGTGATAGGGGCTGATAGTGGATCTGGCTTGGTTAAACTTGCCAAACCACACTAGAAATATTAGTATACACTCCATACGTCCTATTCATAACAAAAAAGGGGGGGGGGGAATCCTGCAAGTTTTTTAGTGGATAGGACGTGCACACCCGTCCAGGTATCACCACAAATGTGGTGATTAGGACTTTAAGGATAAATGGACACAGTGGACCTTCCACACTTCTTTCAGACAAATGACTAATGTGTTGGCCATATATTACTTCATGTAATCCCTAAATGACAAGGTGCTTATGTCTGTAGGTCTTTCCTTTGATATTCAATTTTATTTTCACTTTCTTTATATTTTCCTAAGTTACATCTTTGTATTAGTTCACCAGTCAACAAAGAAGCAAAATAACATATTACAAGAGCTGTGTTTTGCTAGTTCCTAGCACAGTGTTCAGATTCTTCCCCTATAGAATAGAAAGCTTGATCTAATATATCACTCCTGGTGAACTTTTGCTTTCTGTTGACAGTAGTCCTCTGAGAATTGATATGATCTCCTTTAGAAATATACTTGTAGGAAGTATTTTTCAATCAAATTTAAAATCATATTTTAGAATCTGAGATTAACCCATTGCATACGGGTGTCATGAGATACATTTCGGCACTGATTAGGCCTAAGAGACGGGTGTCAGTGTTCATGACACGACATCGGGATCTGCTCACAGTTGAAGTGCACACACAGTCATGAAGTATTATGACTGTAACGGTGCTAGCTTTAGAGCGACAGGGTTCTAAAGTCAGCCTAAACTCGCATTTTATGATGGATTTATGGAAAAATATTGTTTGGGCTAGTCTGCACTACCTGGAGAGTGGAGAAAACCCTTTCCCACTCCCTCTAATTTTAAGCCAGTGCCACTAGTGTTGTAGACCGCCTGCCTTGACCAGTTACTTCGTTAGGCGCCCCATCGGCAATGGGTTAAAAACTCAGATAATCAGGAAGTAAGTACATTTTTGTAAATGTGTGGCAGTGGAATTAAGGGATTTTTTATACACTTCGGATAACACAAATGAAAACTAAAGGAAAAGGTGCGTTTATATATATGTAGAAGAGACAGCTCTAGAAGGTCAGTAAAAAGAAAAAAGAAAACATATTTTAAACCAAAATGAAATATATACAAATATATATATATATTTGGAAATATTGACTGGTGTGAGCATTGGAGAATATTTGGAATATATTAGACTGGACTAGTGAGCACTGATTTTGTAATATAATTTTTTTTTTTTTTTTTCTAGTCATCTCTTTATAAGAACACTTTAGAGAAACTTACCATACTCTTTGACAGAATATACTATATTCGTAAAATTATTTAACACTATTTTGAAAAGTGTTAAAAGATCATTGTTTCAGTGAAAAATAAATGAAGTAGATCAGATTTAATACTCTGACTTCTAACTACCATTGTGCAATTATAAAAAATCAGTCACTTTCTTTATTTCTTTCTTTCTTTCTCTTATAGTATTTTCTTATAGTTTAGGTTCATAGGAAAACCTCCCTAGATGACAGTGTACTTTTATACTACAAAAGAAGGAAGCAGTGCTATTTATAGAAATAATCCAATATAATTTTTTGAGGTTGTTATCCTTGTATATTGTACTAGATACTATCCATTAGTATTATCTGGAATAGTGTTTTATTTAACACTAAATGCTGTCAGTATACTGATTACCTTATGAAAGCTGGAGAAAGAATCCAATGAATTTAATTGTCAGCCATATAGAGCAATATGCATATCTGTGTCCTTAGCATTGAATGTATTGTTATATTTGCAGAAGTGCCTTTATTCAGTATAATTTAATATAAATTTTCATAAGTGCACATATGAGACCATACTTATTTGTAATATGATCTGTTCCATTAGGAACGCCTGTCTGACCAAATTGAGGGGGAAAATACAAGAAAATCTAGGGAAAGTTTTGTCTTGTTTATTTTATTTATTTTTTCCCCCCTGATGATTGAAGGTCTTCTTTATATGCAGAGAGTTCTGAAGGAGGATCATGTCCATATTGCTAGATATGTGTGCCAGTCCTAAGTATGCAAAAAGTAGAAAGTCCTCTACTCTATTTTGTTTACCAAATGTGGATGGGTGTCATGAACACAAGTTTTTGGCCGGACATTGGCTGTCATAACATACAAGATGATAATTGTCATGTCATATTTGACTTTAGGAGAGAGTAAAGAGCTGTGTTTCTGTATTGTACTATGAATAATAATTCTATTTAGTGACTGATGACAATGATGGCAATTATAATTGCCATTATTATTCAGCAAAATAGGTATAATTTTAATTCCCAGACATAGATGGCACCACTCTCCCCTAGCACCAGCAGGAAAGAAAGCCTTTAATGGCACCCATCCATGGTCTCTACCAAGCACTCTCTTCAGAGAGTGATGAGACACAGCAAGGTGCCAACCTCCTGCTCTAAATATCTGGCAATGAAGGATGTGCAGGCAGAAAGAGAAGAGGAAGGTGACCCAGACCATGTCCAGTGTATACAATGTGCCCCTGTGCCAGTACAGTTGCCTTGAGTAGTGGCACACAGTCATTAGCACAGGCTTCCTTCCTCTTCCCCATCTCCATGTTATCTTAACTATGGATGGTTATGTTTTTCATATTTGCATATGACAGTACACAAATATGAAAAAAATAAGTTGCTTTTTGTCCTCCCGTAATACCTCAATACTTCTATCACACTCGGTATAAAGAAAATATGCTGATATGGACCCTATACTGTAATTTTAGTCAACTATAACGTTGATAGAGCCTGTCTTATGACACAGTGGAACACACACAAAAAAAGAGGAATATAAAAATGGCTCTGATTTTACAATGAATGAATGAAAGAGTGCGAAAGATTGTAATATGTCACAAGAAATTGCCTCGCTCTGAAATAAAACCCATCTGGGGTAAAGTGTTGGAAGCACTAGTGAGGCTGTCCAAGCAAATCTATACCTGTCTGCAGTGGGTAAAATCAAAAGAACAAAACAAATAGGAATATTATTATTATTTTCAAGCAGAAATTCCTGAACTGTGCCAAAGTTTGTGAATTATGCCAGTTGCCTGCAATACTTTGAATAGTGTTCAGCAAAGGGTTATTTCACATGTGGCTGCTATTAGCAATTTTACAAAGTTAGATATCAGAGATTTAGCAGGAAGCTTAATTTAGTCTTTTGGATTTATTCAACTTGAGCTGACCCAATCTTACTCCATTAAAGTTTTAGACTGACTTCAGTGTACTCTTACATGATTGATGGCAGAAATCCTATACTTGATGTGACACTTGGCCCAACTTACAATATATTTGTAAATAGATTGTTACCATTATAGGTGGTATCTGATTATAAGTAGGTAGTGTATGTAGGAAACTAGGACTTATAAATATTAATCAGTCATTTTAGTAATACTTTAAACTTTATTAGTGAGGCCTTATGTGGAACACTGGTCATTCAGGCCACACAATTGCTTTTATTCTCCAAAAAGAATGGTTTACATGAATGATGCAACTTATAACTGTATGGATGTCTGGTGATATATCCAGATAAAGATATACTTCAGGAAATTCCTGTCTTGACATAAGGTTAAGCTGAATCAATTTAATGTTGAAAAAAATGCACCAATGTTGATATTTGACTAAACTGACATTATTCTCCTTGACTTTCTTACCTTTCTTCTTTTCCTCTTTAATTTATTCATTAATATATATATATATATATTTTAGATTTTTCCTCCTTTTTTTCTTTTAAAGAATTAAATTTCTATACTATCTATTTTCAATTTCATCTTTATGCAATATCGCTATCTGAAAAAGATGACAGGAATCATTCGTTCAAAATGCTTATAAGGAAAGGTGGTCGTTAATCTCCAGATCATATGAAATTCTCTTAATTTTAAGAGGATATTAATTAAATGTGTATGGGAATTTTTAATCCTCAGAAGTAAGGTTACGAAATAAAAGGTCATAAAATTTGCACTTTTTTATTGATCCTTTTTTGTTGTTGTTGTGAGTCCTTCATTTACTTGTGAACAATTGAAAAGTTATAATTGCAATTTTGTGTGAGACAAATATTATTGCATTTCTCTGTTTAAATTCTCTCTCCTCTCCGTCCCTCTCTTCCCTCCCTTCTCTCCCTTCTCTCACTCTCTCTTTCTACCTCACCCTCTCTCTTTCTACCTCACTCTCTCTCTTTCTACCTCACTCTCTCTCTTTCTACCTCACTTTCTCTCTTTCTACCTCACACTCTCTCTTTCTACCTCACTCTCTCTTTCTACCTCACTCTCTCTTTCTACCTCACTCTCTCTCTTTCTACCTCACTCTCTCTCTTTCTACCTCACTCTCTCTCTTTCTACCTCACTCTCTCTCTTTCTACCTCACTCTCTCTCTTTCTACCTCACTCTCTCTCTTTCTACCTCACTCTCTCTCTTTCTACCTCACTCTCTCTCTTTCTACCTCACTTTCTCTCTTTCTACCTCACTCTCTCTCTTTCTACCTCACTTCGTCTCCCTCTCTCTTGCTCTCTCTTGCTCTCTCTTGCTCCCTCTCCCTCTCCCTCTCCCTCTCCCTCTCCCTCTCCCTCTCTCTCCCTCTCCCTCTCCCTCTCCCTCTCCCTCTCCCTCTCTCTCTCTCTCTCTCTCTCTCTCTCTCTCTCTCTCTCTCTCTCTCTCTCTCTCTCTCTCCCTCTCCCCCTCTCCTCTCTCCCCTCTCCCCCTCTCCCCCTCTCTCCCTCTCCCCCTCTCCCCCTCTCCCCCTCTCCCCCTCTCCCCCTCTCCCCCCTCTCCCCCCTCTCTCTCTCCTCTCTCTCTCTCTCTCTCTCTCTCTCTCTCTCTCTCTCTCTCTCTCTCTCTCTCTCTCCCTCTCCCTCTCCCTCTCTCTCTCTCTCCCTCTCCCTCTCCCTCTCTCTCCCTCTCCCTCTCCCTCTCCCTCTCCCTCTCCCTCTCTTTCCACTTACTCTTCCTCCCTCTCTCCCCTTCCCTATATAAAATGTAAATTAAGAAATATACCTAATATGATATAATTAATTAGTCATGAATTATTATCATTTATATATATTTTTTTAATAACCCAATTTATGAGTAGTGTAAAATGATTTTTACAGGGAAAAAGAGAAAAAAAATGGAAACCATGTTGAAGAAACTATATACCTCTCAGTAGAAGAGTTGGCATGGAAATACTATCAGGTCATGGTCTTTATTTTTAAAAAGGAAGAAAAAGATTGTCCATTGGTATATTGAGAAGATAAAAAAGGCTTCTTTGCCATTTAAACTGGCCTAGTAATAACATGAGATTAGAAAGGCATTATGGTGAGTGGACACAGATCCATATTTAAAATTTTCTTTTCTCAAACATTTATTCTTCCCTCTATCATCAACTTTTTTCCTCCTCTTTCAATACCATAGATTAGAACAGTTGGTTCTGATCTCCGACATTGAAGCCCTGAGAGCTTATATCATCCAGAGAGAGGGCAATTTATAGGTGCCAAAATTTATCATAAATGTGGTTCATTATAAGAAGGGCATGTCTTTATGCATTGCAGCATTGTTTTTATTAGAAGATAAGACATCATGCTGGCTAGCATTAAATGTACAGTATCAAAGCATTGCATGATTATATTGTACAAATGATATCTCTACCAGTAAACTTTTGCAATGTAATCATTGTTTGAAGATAAATATATGAATTATTTGTCCAGTCCCTTACAGGCTATGATTCATTAATATGATTCAATAAGAGACAAACTGCATGTAAAGGTAATGTGGTAATGACCACTTGGAAATAAACAATTGGATTTAATCTGGTTGGTTGTACTTACTGCAATGTGGTATCATTTCAAGGACTCTTTCTATATTTACTGGCTGATGACTATAACGGATCAAATCATGCTAATTGCAGAAGTGATACAGCACTGTGGGATAGTTCAGCCAACAGCATCCCAAGGTTCAGTAAAGATGTTGTGTTGTGTAGCTGCACCACCCAGAGTGCATGCTTTTATGTATATATATATATATATAGTATACACTTCCAAAGATTGGAGTGTAAGACAAATGAAAATGGGCTATTGTAAAGATGTTCTAATGCTAAAGTAAAGGAAGCACATTCATTAGAATGATAAGAGGGTATTGCTTTCACAGAAGCTTCCTGAAGAAGACAGATTACTTAGTTATTTAAGTTGCAACACCATTACTCACCCCAGAGATGATAATGTTCTCTGAGCAACACAGACCTTGGTGTATACATATTAAATTGCATAATCAGTATGCAACCCCAGTTATTGCCTTGTAAAGAGTTTGTTGAATAAACTGTTTGAGTTGGAAGTGACTTGTTTAATGAGCAAGCTTATTTCAGTTTTTACTAGCTACAAAGGAAAATAGTTGTAGTTGGAGAAATCACACTTAAATATATCCATATGTATTTCTGTTGCTGGAAATAAAGTGGAAAGTTGATCAATATTGTATACCAATTGAAGATTTTTGGAAGCCTGAAATATTAACATGATATTAAATAGGGTGGGGGTTGAAGCATACAAATGCTACAAATGGATCCATGATTACTGCAACATATCATAATGAAATGCAATAGGAAATCTCCCAGGGAAAAGCATTAAAATTGTCATGGGCCTTATTTAATTGATGGCTTTAAGCAGCAACAAAAAGCCAGCCTTTATTTTTTTATTTTTTTTTATTTTTTTTTTTTCCTCCCCTTCCATCATGCTTTAATTTTTGACTTTTTTGATTTTTAAATTCCAACTATATGGGAAAAAAAACTTCCTTGAGATAAGTATATATATAACATTATATATATATATATATATATATATATATATATATATATTTTTTTTTTTTTTTTTTAAGATATGCCAAATATAGTCTGTGAATAAGGATGAGACATGGAGGCAAATCAGACTACGAGAGGAAGCTTAGTAGGAAAAAGTTTAGGAATTACTACTATTAAATGTACATATTTTACTATACACTAACAACTTACAAGTGATTTTGATGCTTTGCATACAGTTCTTGATAGAACTTCCTTTTGGTGAGGTACCAACAACAATGATTGTGTTAGTTACGATACAAAGGGTACGGATTGTATCATCATATACAGCAGTTCAACATGTAAGAGTGGATAAGGAAAAAAGTAATTAGAAAGGGCATTACCTCTCACAAACAATTTTGATGATGAAAAATTAAACATTCTATGTCCATGCCTTGTTCATTTAACATTTGTAAACATCAATAGCTATAAAACAGTTCCTCCTTAGTAAAAGATTACCATATCAATTTGATTCAGGGCATGGTCTGAAATTCCCTTTTTTTGGGTGAGGGGCATATTATTTATCTGTTCGGGTACTCTAAACAAACCTTTTTGGCTTGGGTAATTTTTGTACACACAGAACACAGTACATAAAAGGTTCATGCTTTATTGAAAAAAAGTTAGGTCTATTATTTACAAACCAGTTTTGGCACCCATTTAATCTGTCAGTCAGTCTTATCTGTGTACCCTCTTTTTATCAACTTGCATTTGTCCATTGGTTGCCAACTGATGTGATTTTTATAATTATCTTATTTTCATATGTACTTGTTTGTGTCCACTATCTATGGGGCATATGATACACAACCTTGACCAACTTGGTTTATCTAGGTGCTGGATATTAGATGATAACAGATACTATGAGTTATTCATGAACTATACAAGTCTTTTGGTTGGTGGAGGTCTGCAGGTAAAATTTTCTTTTGTATGTATTGTTTCTTGATTTTGATTTGTTGGTGGTTACATATTGTATCTTATTTCTTTTATCATTTTTATTTTTGCATTTATTAGTTAAATCCCCAGTCTTTATTTGTAACAGATGATGTGAACAGGTATATTTGTTTTGTGTTGGAAAAATGCCATGTTAAATAGGATAGTATTGAGGGAATATTTCTTTAAAGTCTTTAATGATTAAAGAAGAAAATGAATGAAGGTGTTATTAATGGCAGAAAATGGTTTCATCTTTTTTTTTTTTACACAAAAGTTATTCTTAGCAGCATTTCTAGCAGTTAACTGTTTATGAAGGAGTCAAGGTTTTAGGAAGATAAAATCCAAGAGGAATCCAAAACTATTGTTTGACTTTTCAATAAACCTATATTGTGTGTAAGGTGTGTTTTTCTACAATTTTACAACACTGGCATTTTTTAAATTGTGGAATAAGAAAAAGTATTCAAAAATGGAACTCTGTTGTGAAATATAGTATTGACACATAATTTCAGGTGATAACATTCTCACTCACTTATGACTCTCACACACACACTCATTCAAAAAGAATCTTTTAATATCTTGTTATTGATACTTCCATGAAGATGATTATATGAGAAATTGAAGTAAGATAAGAAGTTCCAGCTGCAGTTAATACTTCACCAAAAGGCACAGATCTTGAGGTAAGCTACTTAGTGTTTTATTTGAGAGTCTTTCATCTTGACAAGTGTAAGTGTTCATGTCTTTTGTTTGTGAAATTATTCGTATCACATAAGATGACTCAGAAATTACCAGAATTAACCTTCTCCCCCTTGATGATAGATACTAATATCTTTTACAGGTAAAGATAGGAGAGGAAGGAAAGGTTTAGGTGATAGAACCTGACAATACTCAGAATGGTCCGTGGCAAGCCAGAAACATGGACCGTTCCAGAAGTCGGTGCATGGCTCGAGGGACAAGGCTTTGGGCAGTATAAAGCAGCATTCACCCACCACAAGATCAGTGGGGATATTCTGCTCCTTTTGTCAGAAAAAGATCTCAAGGAAGATCTAAAAATTACGGTAATTATTATGATAATTATAATTATTATATATTATTTTCATACAAGTATTACATGCCTTATACAGTCAATTTAGGTATCCCAAGTTATTGGTTATTTCATCCTGAAAAGTGTTATATGCAATAACTTTTTGGTCTTTAACCCACTTACGACGGGGGCATTCCAGCCTTGAATGTCCCAATGCCGGGGCGTTCGAATTATTAGGCCTAAATCAATTGAATGGCTGGCACAATACTGTGCCGCCCGGCCACTGGGCTTTTGAATGCGTGGTACAGTACTGTACCACCCGTCCAGAGAGGGTTAATGTGTGTAGATTCTTTAGGTGATGAAACATAGCAAGCATTCTATTTACCTGTTTATGGATTAAATCCATTAATGTTTGTCCTCAGATTCTTGGGGATGTCAAAAGAATACACTTAGGCATTACCAAACTGCAGCAAGAATCTAGCTCAGTAGATTCCCCCGTAGCCCCAAGAAATATTTCTGTACCGTCCAGCAACACTGGATTTCCATGTCAGCATCACAGTGCACCACAGCATAATTTACATCCTTCAACAGCCAGTGTACCTAATTCAACAACATGCTCTAGAGCAAGGTAAATGATTTTGTTACTCTTTTGTGTTGTTCAAATTTAGATGTATTAAAAGTGTTTGTGAAGTTCAGTTAGAAAAAAATCAGTTTAGTTCCTAATTGTCACTCTTTTTTTTTTATCATCTTCCTTAGCTATTGATTCATGATGCAGGTTCCCCCCCTGTTTTGTTTCATGATGCAGATTCTTTTCCTGTTTCATGATGCAGGTTCTTTTCCTGTTTCATGATGCAGGTTCTTTTCCTGTTTCATGATGCAGGTTCCTCCCCTGTTTCATGATGCAGGTTCTTTTCCTGTTTCATGATGCAGGTTCAGTTCCTCTCCTGTTTCATGATGCAGGTTCAGTTCCTCTCCTGTTTCATGAAGCAGGTTCCTCTCCTGTTTCATAGTTTGTCCTCCTCTGTTTCATGATACAGGTTCGCCTCCCAAACCAGTGGTGCTTTTCACAATATGTCTAGCCTATTTCATTTAGGTTTATATTATTGATTCATATTTGTTGTTATACTGACAGTGTGTGTGTATATTAATGACCTTGTCCTAATTTTTAACTGACCTTCAATCCATTGCCTTGACATGGATCAGAATCTATTATGTTGGGATGATTAATTTTTTTCTTTCTTAAACTATCCTTGGGTGTTCTGAACTTTAGTCCTGTACCAGTTGGGTAAGGAGAATTTTGAGATTTTTAATTACTGATGGATATATTTTTGAGGAAGACTATTTGCTTTACATATACTCTTATTACTTAGCTACTCTAGTGCTAATGCTTTTATTACTATTTGCTAACATTAAAAATTAAACGGTACAGTTTGTGCTGATTTTCATTAAGGTGATCGCCCCCCCCAGAAAATGGGGAGGTGGGCGGGGATTGGTGAAATCATGTTAAAATCTTCCCTGTACTATTGTTCACTTGTGTGAAATATGAACATTATATGGCAACATTTACCTATTCAAAAATATATATACACAGTTTTGAGGGCATCCCCATCTTGTTCCCATTTTCTATATCATTATGATAGAATGATGGCATTTATTTATTTATTTATTTATTTTTTTTAGTAAAAGGCATGTTATTAATTGAAAACCATAAGTAGCAACTCAATCTGGCTGGTGGATGTAGTTACAGAGATGCATTAACCCATTCACGCCGGGGCCGTTCCGGCTTTGCACGGTCGCAATACCGGGGTTCTTGAACGCATAAGCCTAATGCCTCGAGATTCTCGGGTGCACAAGCCGCGAGCCTGGGTTGCCCGCTCGCTCTACCCGAGCGCGCAGCTTCCCTTCATAGCTCGTGCAGGGC
>BOPN01002666.1:167500-170000 GCA_017312705.2 Penaeus japonicus | reverse complement strand
AAAAATTGCAGGTTATGTGGATTGTGCTGCAGAAAAGTTATTATATTTGTATATCCATCTGATAGTAAGATGGAGGTATCTGCTTCTACCTTTGGGGATCATAGCATTGACTGCAACATACCCAGCATTTCTACATGCATAAAGGTTACACCAAAGAAAATCTTCTTTTGCCCTCTCTCTCTCTCTCTCACTCTCACATTACACATTCTCACTCTCACATTCTGTATGTTCATAGGGGTATGGTTTTGTATTAATGGAAACTGATTGGCCTTCAGAATGTGAGGACAGTGTATTCACAGACATATTAGTTAATACAACTGGCTTTATTTGAGGGTAAAGCATTACATTATTCTTGGTTGTAAATTATATATTCTTGGCAAAGTAGTTAGACTGTGATTATCATGAAATATGCTTTTAGAAAGGGCAGTTATGAATATTAGGATTACAAAATTGTTTTTCCTATAAAAACTGATATTAATACCATTAGTTGTATTCCAGGAGTGTAAATTTTCAGTAAATTTTCAGACCACAATGCTTAGTTTAGAGAGTTCCACAGTTGCTACACATTTATGAATAAATGATTAACATGCATGATGCTGTATAATAATTTCCGAGGTTTATGGCTTTACCTGCTTCTTATAAAGTACCATCACCTTCTAGTCTCCCTAATGTTATTTCTTTAATAGATAAGGTTATGTGCATAAGTGAAATTCAACTTTGCTTTCTAATATTAAATTTAGAGTTCTAATAGATCATTTATAACTAATTAAAAACAGGAAAAGGATATATCTTCACCAAACTGATATATATTGAGGTTATTATCAAAGTTTACTGAGGTTTTAGGTTGACCAACCACACTTTGTTTCTGATATTTGTTTTCTAAAAGAAATATAAATGCTGTAATAGTTTTTTATACTTCATATAACAAGAATTGGAAGTTCTCATCTTGCAGTGAAGACCTATTCAAGGCTGCACAGTGCTCAGAAATTTTGTACTGCCGTTATTGGAAGAGAATTATACAAGAATTATACTTTTTTCTCGTATTCCACAACTTTTAACCCATTCACGCCGGGGTCGTTCCGGCTTTGCACGGTCGCAATACCAGGGTTCTCGAACGCATAAGCCTAATGCCTTGAGATTCTCGGACGAACAAGCCACAAGCCTGGGCTGCCCGCTTGCTCTACCCAAGCGCGCGGCTTCCCCTCATAGCTCGTCCTGGGCGTCTGACGTGAAAACCACAATACGTGCTATCACGTCAACCGGCTCCAATGGGTTAACAATGCTGCTCCATCAATATTCAGTAAATTTATAAATCAGGTTTGCAACTTTTGCTAGATGGTGATCAGTTAATTGCATGAAGAAACTCAGTGAGCAAATAAGGCATTTCATGAGTTAGGTAAGAATTTTGGACCGTAGAGCTGGTCTAAAGGAGCCATCTGTTGTGTGCAGGTTAAAAAGAGACCAATGCTTTCTAGCATCATAAACTAACACTGTTTATCTCCTCTTATAAGGTGAAACTTTGGCATTTGATATTAAAAAGTATTAGTTATTAGGTGTAGAACAAGGGTCCTTTAAAACTAAAGAAAACCAAAAAGGGAAAAGAAAATTAACAGGTTCTCTTTAACCCGTTAATGATGGGTGACGTGTTTATTTGTCATACATGATGCAGGAGCTCTTGCCTGACGATGGGCGTCATGTCGTTCAGGGATTTTGGATCACTGTTATTTTATTGTGCTATGAGTAATGAGTGAGTCATGTTGACAATTGCAGTCATAATTATTATAATTGCCGTAATATTAAGCAAAATGGGTTTCAACTAGCATCCAAAACCTAGATGGCACCACTTTCTTCTAGCACCATCAGGAGAGAGAGCCTTGAATGGCACATAGCAAGTTGCAGACCTCTTGCTCTAAAGTACTGCAGAAGAAAGATGTGCATGCAGAACGAGAGGAGGAAGGTGACTCACACCATGCCCAATGCCTACAATGTGCCCCTGTGCCATTAGGGATGCCTTTTATTGTGGCACTCACAGCCGTATTCTAAGTCCCTAAGCGCGCCGTGTACATGACATGAACATGCTGCGTTTGGTATTCTAGAAGCGCGGGTTCATATCAAAAGCGTGGCAAAAGCGTGGAAAGTATTGGAACAATCGTGGACACTCTTTGACAAGGGGATAGGCTTGTCACGATAGTTACACGGGTGAAAAAAAATTATATTTTTACTGTACTTTTTCTTATCAATATTTCATATGAGCATACTACGTTTGGAAAGTTTTATCTCTATTGGATATATTAGACATCATTGTCCTAGACTTGGATTACAAACCCTTTTAGGAAAACATGGATTCTCTGCTGATTTTGAGTTTATTTACCTTTTGGCGGACTTTTCGAAGGAGAGTGAAGTTGAAAGAATGGTAAAAATAGTCAGGAACGTAAAGTTAAAGTATATAATTATATGAAATATGTATACATTAAATCTATATGTATGATATATTAAAGTT
>BOPN01002666.1:157500-162500 GCA_017312705.2 Penaeus japonicus | reverse complement strand
TGAAGCTGAACAATGATGGTTTTAATACTTGACAAGAACAGTTGCTTATGACGTGTTGGTTTGCACCCTTATGGCTCTGTGCTTGTCGGAACAAGCCCGTTCATGTATATTTTTATCCTGTGGTAAAATGCTAAGATTAAGCAAAGTGATGGCCTGTATGTCCCTATGTGTTCTCATAAAAAAGTTCCTTTTGTTAACAATTTATATAGATACATTATTCATCCACTGATTAGGTGTGATATTCCATTTTCATATGCTTCCATCATTAAAACCAAATGGAAAAAATGCATCTAATTACAAATGGCAAATTCATATCAAATGCATTAGTGAAAAGCAACCCAATCACTTTATATGAAACAAATGCTTTTATAGGAAAGTGTGATCACTATGCTAGGTTTGAAGAAAAATTGTTCATTAAACATGGAGGTAGTGAAATACAGTTGCTTCCAGAGGCTTTTTATACATAATAATTTTTATATCTTCTTCTTTTTTTTGTATCTGCTTAATTTCTTTCTTTATACTCTTTCAGAAAAAAAAATGTATCTTTATTGTGCTTTAAAAATCACTGTTAAACAGTATTTGTTTGGTTTGGACTTGTTATAAGAGATGTAGATATTGTTGTAGTAAAATTGCTTCTTGGTGCTAACAATCAGTGTTTACATTATATACAAGTTTAATGTCCATTGCATTTAAAGCTTTAAAGGATTTCTGGTATTGATTATATGTTGTGCATTGAATGAAATAATGCTGTGATAACACATGGCTTCAACAGGAGTGACTAGTTTGTCCACTGACCTTCATATCCTACCTCACTGATCTGTTTGTAGTCCTATGCTCCTCTCAAGGATATTAGCCTGTTCTAAAGTCCTGAAGTGACTCTCATTAGTATAAGCCTGTATTTGTATACTGTAGTGCTAGTCCTCACTCAAGAATCAGTGACTTTGGTTGTACTCGGTATATTTTCCATGTTGATAGCAAAGGAATCATCTGTACATGCATTCAGAAAATCCATCCAGACGGACTCACATTTTATTTTTTATACTTCCCTTGCAATTGTTGACATTAGCATTGTGATCACTGTAGGCACAACATCATAACTATATTGTTATCCATCCATACATGATCATATGAAATTCTCCAATTATCTCAAATTCTTTGTCTTGTGATTCCGAACTCCCTCCACTAAACTTTTTTTTATAGCTTTGTTTATGACTTTTATATATATATATATATATATATATATATATATATATATATATATATATATATATATATATATATATATAATGTATATATATATATATAATGTATATAATGTATATATATATATAATGTATATATATGTATATACGTATATATATAATGTATATATATGTATATACGTATATATATAATGTATATATATGTATATACGTATATATATAATGTATATATATGTATATACGTATATATATATGTATATATATATACGTATATATATAATGTATATGTATATACGTATATATATAATGTATATATATGTATATACGTATATATATAATGTATATATATGTATATACGTATATATATAATGTATATATATGTATATACGTATATATATGATGTATATATATGTATATACGTATATATATAATATGATATAATGTATATATGTGTATATGCATATATGCATATATGTATATATATATATATATATATATATATATATATATATATATATATATATATATATATATATATATATATATCCTTTTTTCAACATTTCTTGTGCCAGTATATAAATAATGTTACTAAAGTACATTATACTGGCTTTTTACCCCAGTTTAATATGCATTTGTATTTATATTGTTTATAGACCAAAAACAATCACGTTATGAAGACTAATCACGTAAAATCAACTAAACAGTGTGTTACTTTGGAGGTAAATATAATATAAACATATTTATATAGTGTGTATGTGTGAGCGTGTGTGCATCTATATGCACTGAGAGGTGTGCAGGGGGTGTCCCAATATCCGGAAATTTCTTCACTTATTTGTCAAAACACTAGATTATCAATCAATGAACAAATTAAAGGTCTGAGTCCCTCGAAAGATTTTGGAGCACCTTCGTTGACAATGTAAAGACCTGTATTTGTACTATATATGATCATATATACATCTAGATCAATACTGGTACTTCTACCTATTTATTACACACACCACACACACACACCACACACACACACCACACACACACACCACACACACACACCACACACACACACCACACACACACACCACACACACACACCACACACCACACACACTCACACACAGATTTTTAGAAACTGAAGGTTATGCTTCAATCAAACGCCAATCTATCTATGAAGGCATCCATTATCTCCATGCTATCAGCTACATTCAGATTCATTCACGCACGTGTCTTGGACCTATTTCACCAGCAACATTAAAAAATAATCGCCCTGCCCTAGTACTTTCGTGGAAAGAAGAGACAATAACTGCACGCAACACTAACTACAAGCATAGCAAAATAGTATTAGTGATGATATACCAACACTGAAAATCAGTAAAAACAACAACGATGATGATGATGATGGTAATTTCCATAATAATGATGATAAGAAGAATAGTGACGATGAAAACAAATCAGAGCAAAGAGATAAAGCAATAATTCAAAGAGTCTAGGCAAACGCAAGAAAAGGGGAAATAATCAAAGCCGCCTTCCCCTAATTTTACGTCTAGTTTAATATAGGTGTTCCGGAAAGAGTCACCTGAGACTGGAAATATCAAGTGAAGCTAAGGTCCTCTTGGGCCACCTCCAAGGCCACACACACACACCACACCACACCACACACACACACACACCACACACACACACACACACACCCACACACACCACACACACACACACACACACACACACACACACACACACACACACACACACACACCACACACACACACACCACACACACACACACACACACCACACACACACACACACACCACACACACACATACACCACACACACACATACACCACACCACACACACCATACCACACACACACATACACCACACACACACACACACACACACACACACACACACACACACACACACACACACACACACACACACACACACACACACACCATACCACACCACACACACTATACCACACACACCATACCACACCACACACACTATATCACACACATACCACACCATACCACACACACCATACACACACCCACACCACACCACACACGCCACACATTTATTTGTTTATGAGAAATATGAAGGTGTTGGGAATAGTAATCTTTGTAAGATGCATTTAATAGGAAAAGTTTTATTGTGTCATTCCATGCTTTTGCTTTGTAAACATTAGTCGGACTTCTGTCATACATTTAGAAATTACAGATGCCAATTAAAGTACAATATTATGCTACTTGTGTTCTTCATTATTCTTTTGCGGTTTCTGATGGCTCTTGGTGCCGTAAGTATGAAGCTGAAAAATCAAAAGTATTAATGAGTCTGAAAATACAAGCTACACAGAACCTCACGAGTGTAGGATGCAATAATTATGATTCTTGATGTGTTTAAGGAAAGGCAAGGAATAAGTTATAAACTGTATCTTATAACCAAAGGTCGTGTTTCTTGACATTAATCCCAAAATGACGAGTGGCGTTGTTGAGTTCGCCCATATTCTGGGGTTTTACTCTATAAAAAAAGGTTCGCAGAGCTTAGGTATCTCCCCCTCATGTCTCTGCCTCCCCTTTAAAGTAATCGGTTGCGCCTGCACTTCATAATGCAAATTGGATATTTTGTAGATACGTAGTGTGGTTAGCTTTGTGCGAAAAGTGGTTATCCTCATATTTTTACTGAAAGATGGATGTTAGTGATGTGTTGATAACCAGTATTATGGAAGGTTACGACATGCCCTGAGCAGTAGTGATGACTTTGCTGATGGTAGTGATAACAGTCATGATGATGAGAAGGTATAATAAATAAACGTACGTTACACTGCTGGTACAAATAAGAGCAGAAAACTAAATTCTCTACCCCTCTATCTGCTTTCAGTCGGGAGCCCCTTAGGTTGACTGACACCACATCATTCTCAAAGGCAGGAATTGAAGTGAATAGCTTGAGATACATTATTTTTCTTAACTGTTCCGATCCATTTCTGCATAGCTAGCCTGATTTTGTATACTTTCCTTTTTTCATAAAATATGCCCCTCCCACATAAATATAAAATCGGGAAGTCTCTTTTCTTCATGAGTCAATAATAAATTCAGTGGATATGCATTTGTGATCGCCAAGATTAGGTTACAGACTGCCTGCTTTTTTGTATCTAGCGTAGGGATTGAATCGCAGCAAATGTGATGTGACAAAAGTGTAAACCTAACAGGTATTGCTCTGAATGGACCTTTTGATATAGACAAGGTTACTGCGACAGGCGGGTACATCTCGGAAGGATGAGGTAACATGGGTATTTCTCATCTCCATTTTAGTCCTTCAGTTGGCCGACACATCCATTCCCGAGACTAATATATTAAGAACTATGTACAGTACTTCAGGTGGAGAAATTACAACCATACAGAGTTAAATTACAGGAGGGCGTGACTCCAACTATGCTCCTGAAGGAAAGAATCGTACTGTTTCATGCAGTCAGCCTTACCCGCAGTAGATTCTACGAAAAATAGATTGAAATGAAGCAGTTGCCATTGTTGAGCAGTCACAGAACTCAGAAGCCGGTATACCTTGAAGCTCTGAATTTAGTGTCCGTGCCAGATCTTGGCTGCGTTGAAATTGCTTCCCAGCAACCGCAGCTTTAATCTTTATAAATAACCCCAAATCGCTGGGAGTAAGTTGAGGTGAGTAGGGTAGATGGGGGAGAGGGCAGATGCCTTGCTGCTCAGGTACTGCACAATGAGGCGATCATTGCGGCGTGCAGCACTGTCGCGGTGCAAGAAGAGGCGTGATCGGCGGCGGGTTG
>BOPN01002666.1:145000-152500 GCA_017312705.2 Penaeus japonicus | reverse complement strand
GGCCCGCTGGTGGTGTTTTAAGGGTCTTCTAAAGAAAACGAGTGTGGGTCGGAAGGAGAATCCACACTCAGTTGTCCTCATGCCTCATTCCTGTCTATTGTTTACATTGTTAGTGTGTCTACCTTCTATTCACTTAGTGTCCTGCTAGCTCATTTGGTGTTCTTTCCTTTGATCTAAGCAAAGGTTGACTTTGGGAAGCTCCAGAACTTGGAGAACACTTACATTGCTTCTACCGTGCCCTATACCTCACACTTGGGTATGTTTGACCCAGGGTCGTGGGGGTCTTGTATTAAATGCACAGCGATCCCCGCTCCTCGGAAGAGTGGCTAGTACATGCCACATATTCTTTGGGGTGTCACAGTAAGGGTGAGGCACTCCTAAAGGTCCAATGATGTGCTCCTTGCACAGTGCACTCTCTCAAGCTAACTGGTGGGGTTGCCTGACCAATGGCCTAAGAGAGTCACGCCTCTCAAAATAAACAAAAGTTGTAGCTTGCCTGCAGGGCTCAGCCAAGGCCGAAGTGACACACCTCATATCCCCAGGAAACCTGATGCTTGCCAGTAACAAGGTTGCTTAGCCCACAGTCCATGGGAGGTAATCAATATTTTCCTCGTAAATCCTAACTACTTTAACTACCACCTTTGCCCCTTCATAGAGACTTGCGAATCTATTTTTAAATAACTTTTTTGTCATTAGCGACTGTGTAAGTCGATCATTTAGGAATACATTCTTAACAGCGTAAAACATGTCCAAGATTGGACAAGTTGGCTCACTCCTTTCCCTGCCCCATGGAGGTACCTTGCAGATATTAGCCGTCATTTCCACCAGCTGTAAGTTGGCTATAGACGGGGGAAAGGTGTCAATTGCTACACTCTTCCTTGGGCACCATTGCCAAATGCTTGGCTCTGTTCCATTCCCGGGAATCAGTATATGTTCACAGTGAGTTATTTAACTCATTGATTTCTTCTACTCCAGTATGCATTATTTTATTATTTTATTGGATTTGGTATATAAGTTTTCTGTATATTCCAAATACCAGTATAACAGCGATTTTTTATGAAAACGAGCAAAACAGGTTCAGTTACCTAGTAACTAGAGAATTTTCGCAGTGGCTTGATGGGTTTCATTTTTGACAAATTTACTTTCATTGACTCTGAACAAATTACGTGTAAATTCCTTTCATATGCACTGTAGAGATAAATATCATATGATATTTCAAATAAAGTAGCTTGTTCTTATGTGTAGATCCAGACACAATCATTTTCAGTAACACAACACAATAAAACTCTGCTTCTCCCTTATGATGAGTAACTCATAACAGACTTATAAGCTATAATATGCCGAATGCAAATGATAAGTGGTTGCCTATGCCACCAAGTTATTGCTATTGCATGTCATCGCCCTACCTTCCTTGTGTATGGGTTTCTATGTAACTCGGTCTAAATGTCTAAACCTCGCCCCACGATTTCTGTCGTAAAAGAGGCGTCAAGACAGCAGAACGTTGAAGAGGAGGCCACTCCTCTTAAACGTGCGTGGCGGATGGTAGCAACTCTTGCAAGTAAAATAAACGGAGCGGCGGCGTTGGGCTGCAGTAAGGGAAGAACATTCATTATTTCGGCCTGTTGCACGGGAATGTTATAAAAAGTTCCACCCTGGGCACCACAACGATTATCAATTTATCTTCAACGAAGAATCTCAGATAACTGTCGTAGACACCTCTCAGCTCCTCTGCCAGGTGGTGATCCAAAGGGACATGTTCTAATGGCAAGCAAGCATCATAAGGGTGGCTTGGGGCTGCTGTGGCTATCTGTCATCCTGTCCGAAGGGCATAGTGGAAGGGAGCTCGTGTTTCTTCTCCACTAAAACTAATATTGAAGTAGCGTTTGTTTAACCCTGTATGTCTCCTGGTTTTCTTGGTGACGAGAAAATTGGCAGCCATTCAAGCAGTTCCACCCCTAGCAGGAGGTCCCCTGATGCAAATAAAGTGAACGGGGTTAACGGTAGAGATGATGATAAAGGAGAGGCATGCCACTGCCTTGGCAGCCGTTGACACCGTTGTGACCCCTTGTATCATTCGCACGAGGTCCCAACAGGAGATTCAGGTCCACGTTCTTCACCAATGTTACTGTTGTAGCTGCTATTCTGGCTGGCACAACAACCGGAGGTGAAATGTTCTATGCTATAGGGATGTCAGCACCATTGGGAGTTTGGTGAGTAACATGGTGCCAAATCTTGCCTGATGAAATGGTCCATTGTGGGACCGTTTCGTGTACCTATTCGGGTGTCGTGTGTAGGTAGGAGTAGACGCAGGTGTCCAGCGAACCAGTACTTTCTAGAGAAGATTGTCACTGCAGAACTTCAGGACGAGAGTGACGTCTCCTGATGTGTGGCACAGGGCCAGTGAAATGTCCAGAAATATGGGCAAGCCGTTCAACAGGTGGTGAGGCTGGGGCTACTGCAGTGTCGCTCCTTAAAAGGTGATGCTAAATGGTGGCAGGACAGCCTTCACTCTTACAATTGTGTCCCAGGCGGTCTGGCACCTTTTCCTCAGGGGAGCCAACCGTCGTTTCCAGCCAGCAGCATTTTTTTTTTTTTTTTTTTTCAGGTGGACCTCAATTTCACTGATGCCGAGGGGAAAGTTCCAGGGCCGGCATTCACAAAAGGTCACGATATTTGTCTGACAGAAAAAAGTCTTTAACACTGCAACTTTATTTTCATCTCCTCTCTAAAATGTCTTTATCTCACGATTTCTGTCTAATAGCTACCATCAAAATAGTTGATTTATAATACCAGTATTTGCATTTGCCGGTATTGCAGCTGCTACTACCTAAATAATCTGTAGGAAATCTCTTTTGAAGCGAGGTTTATAGGTGATCTTTATCAAGTTAGTTGAAACCTTAAAATGATCGTGTGATCCAGAAAAAAGAGGGTGAAAAACGCTAGGTCAAGGTCACTGATTCTTGCCACGACACGAACGACCACTAAGATGTCCCGCCAGATACTAGCTCTTCACGCATCATCACTATCAACTTTTAACCGTAAAAAAGAGATAGTGAGGGACGCGGAGTTTCCCTGGGAGACAGCAGGTTAGCTGATCTAGTTTCTACAGAGATCGCAATACAATTAGTAAAAGTAGTGATGACTTGAGATCAGTTTACCCATTCTAGTTTCCCACTTCATGTAGATAAGGTAAAAAGTGCCAAACTACGATATTTACTTGTATAATAACTTCAGAAAACATTTAGTAACATAGCGTCAGCGTCAAAAACTTATGGGTCACGAAAAGCAGTGAGACTTGTGCCTCGGGATGACTATTGTAATTTCTAATTGTAATTGTAGATTTTTTTATACTTTTAGAAAGGTCTGTTACTAATTTGCATATAGTTTTTTTCCTATCGACAAATTTCTTTAGATTTAAATTTACCCCCTTTAGCCCTTAAATTCACTCCTTGGTGTGGGTCTGTACATAATAGGAAAACTGGTGTGGTCTGCCTTTGAACTTTACTCGTTTTTCAGGAACAGACCCTTTTCCGCACAGCTCTCTCGATGGAGATGAGCTGCTGTCAGTTGGATCCTTCGGTGCAGCAGGGAGACGGCAAGGGTCAAGGGTGACCCATGGAAATGTCGCA
The DNA here is from genome assembly GCA_017312705.2 of Penaeus japonicus. NCBI lineage: Eukaryota > Metazoa > Arthropoda > Malacostraca > Decapoda > Penaeidae > Penaeus > Penaeus japonicus. The sequence continues at coordinate 148,871 of BOPN01002666.1, read as the reverse complement.
CCATTTTCACAAACTCAAGAAAAGGCGTCATACTATTTTATAACAATTTTTGTTTATAATAAAATTATTACTAACTCAGTATTTGATTTTTTTTACTATCTTATGCTATAAATGATAACAAATAACTTTATTCCGACCTATAAAATGCACCATTATTTTTAAAGACATTTTAAGATAACATATTTAGTATATACTATTATGCATCAGGGTAAATTTATGTGTAATTTTGTCATTGTACTTCACAGTTAGGTGAAAATATATTGTAAAAAAACTATTCTAGTCTTGCTTATGCATCATTAAAAACAAAAATCCGTATATTCTTGAATACTTTTTATAGGGAAATCATCCTCTTAATCAGAGATTGCAGTAAATAATCTGGTTTACTAATATATATTATATATATATATATATATATATATATATATATATATATATATATATTTATATATATATATATATTTATATATATATATATTTATATATATATATATATATTTATATATATATATATATATATATATATATATATATATATATATATTATATATATATATGAATTACTTTCCTGTGAAAGGAATAAATGTTTTTTTTCCATCAGTAATTCCACTCACGGACATCTTACTGATCAACTAATATGAGAAACGAAAGCGATATGTTTCGTTTATATCATAAACGGAAAAAGATCACAAAAATACGCGTTACTAACATCGTTTTGTGAAGCAGTACTTGACAACTCAATGAAAATGTCAACTGATATTTGATATTTTCTTTGGCATGAGGGACATTTTATATTTATAGTATAATTATTGGGATAATAATGCAAAATATTCATCAAAATCCCGTGTAGAGATAATTTGCCAAGGGAAGGAATTAGGCTGAAAAACTATAAGTCACATACATAGCTGGCAATGTACGTCTTCGGTAACTCTAAATCTGATATCATTTCGACTAATTGTGTTGTATTATTGTATCAGTAATATTCCGAGTAATATACAATGGGTTTTTACATTCGATCGACTAAAGGTGAAGTTTTATAATCAGTTGACCGAAGCTTAAATTCTTCTACAAATCGACCCCAGCTAACCGCCTTTAAGCCTTCGATGTCTGGCGTCGACTTCAGCATCGATGAATCGGTGCCAAAAATAAAATAAAAAACATGAAAAGTAAAGTATTCATGAAGAATTCCTATTGTATACTTAATTTTATTATTATCTTTTTTTAGCATGTTGCTTGTAAGATAGTTTGCGCAAAAAATGACCGTCAAATTGTGATGAAAATGTCTTTGCGTTCTGTTTGTATGTTTAAGATACCAATCTGTGTAGAATCACTAGTTGTAGAATTACTAGATCTGTTTAAGAGTGTCCGCATACCAAGAAGTTTGTGTCATCACTTAGTTAACTTTTAAATATATTAAGTAAGTAATGTATAAACTATTTTATATGTCCTCACTAATAATCGCTGTGGCTGTAATGCACACTATTACCCTTTCTTGGTGCATGCTCCATTTTCCCGCGCGTTTCAGGTTAACGATCAACGTGTTCGCTTTGTGTTCGCTCTCTGTAAGTGTGGTCACGTCTCCATATTACAAAATTCCCGCTTCAGCTCGAGGCCTAACGTATTTATTGTTAAACTGTAGCACTTTCGCATTAATCTATATATCATTAGTATCGACGAGAAAAAATGTAGTAGTTATACATTGAACACAAAGCCGATAACACGAGTTCAGAGGTTAGTGCCGTATGTTCAATCTTTCTTCACTGAGAGTTTGATGTTAATTAGTCTAAAAAGCAGATAATACCCACATGTTTAGATTTTTACCAGAAGTGAAAGTAATATTTAATAATTCTAGAGATCCCAATACCGATAAGAACATTCATGCTATGTCTTGATATCATAAAGATTGCAGTGAACGCAATTGGTCCTAACAGAAAAAAAAGTTATATAATGATGAAAATACAACGATAAACTTAACTTTACCGGGGAGATTACAGACAGTGATCATAGTAATAAAATGCTGATAACTCCAAATGCTTCATTTCATAAACGGTGAACGTGTGAAGTTTTTGCCTGCTTTGCTTATTTTTATCAACGATTTCTCTTCTGTGGGTTTGATTGAAAACAGTATGTTAAGGATGATGTTAGCAAAACGTAGGATAGGTAGAATTACATATATTATCTGTTCATTATTATGACTCTTAATGCTATAAGAGAGAGACAGAATGATTTTTTTTCATCAATTTATTACGCTCATAGAGCGACAGGCCTAATACATTCATTAGTACATTATCATATACATAGTACTCGTGTCACGCATGTCACGTCGGTATGTGCAGTGAGGCTGTACATGAAGGTAGAGAGAATGAGAAACAAAGAGAGAGAGAAAGAGTTTAATGAATAGAGAGGGAGCGAGAGGTAACAAGGGAGATAGAGAGAGGGAGTGAAACAGAGACAGACAGAGACAGAGAAAGTGAAACAGCGAGAGAGGGAGAGAGATAACCGCAGGCAATAAACATTCAGTTTTACTATATACCTTCATGTAACGGCGAAAACCACGCCGCTGATGGCAACATTTGAATAAATCTTATTAGGATAAATTGGCTTTTTAAATTTAACCGTCACGCCAGCCTCCGTCACGCAGGAAGCCAGCGACGAAAGAACAAGTGAAGAGTGAAAGGCGCAAGGGTCTGGACGCGGGGCCGAGAAGGGGAAAAGAGATGCCTAACAGACAAGATTATACGTAATGGCATAAATTGGGAACATCCGGCCGGAGTTGGCTCTGCTATTATAGACCGAGATGTGTTTATGTGATAGGGAATATCTCGATAATCGTCTTTTGCGCTGATGCAACCGCAAGTTAGGGTCGTCAGCGGTGAGCCTATGGAGAGGCCGAGAGAGAAAGTCAATTAGAACACTTAATTATAGCGTAATTTCATCTAATTACATCTATCTAGGATTTCTTTTCCTATACGTGGTGTGTCAGGTTCCGTCGTCGTTGCACACCCAACAAAGGAAATGTGATTGTTTCTTCAGGTGATCGATTATTGCCTTTGGGATTGTTGCAACTTCCCCTTCGTGACACGCCGACGCCTCGAGCCGCACGGAGTCTGAGTCACAACTGGAGGCGGTTGGTGGAGCCTACACGCCAGCCCTTGCTTGTTCATTTCGTCCAATATGTATATATATATATATATATATATATATATATATATATATATATATATATTAGTAAAGAGAGACATATTGACACGTGTAAATATACTAATTGACCTACAGATGTGTGTATATGTATGTATATATATATATATATATATATATATATATATATATATATATATATATATATATATGTGTGTGTGTGTGTGTGTGTGTGTGTGTGTGTGTGTATATATATATATATATATATATATATATATATATATATATATATATATATATATATATATATATTATATGGTGTGTGTTTTGTATCAGCACCAGAAAGACTGAATTGCTTGAACTGTTTCGTCGCGACGTATATTGCCTGTAACAAACATGACATCCAATCAATAACAAAGTTAGAACTGATAATCATCCAGTGATATCGATCACGGTGGCAGAAAAGAAACATGTCATATTGGTAATACTGATAATAAAGTCATCGTGACTGTAATAGTAGGAATATTGTTGATAAAAATAGGATAAGATGGTCTACATAAGATTGACATATTCTCAATCGTAATTCACAAAATTAATTGAAATTAAAATCATCTGAAGAAAAATGTTTGAAAATGCTACGAAAGCATTTGGATAGAAAAAAAGAGCGATAGTTGTCTTTAAATTACATATTTATCCTCTTTATTTTAGTTAATCTTTCATCGTTTAGTGTCTTTCC
>BOPN01002666.1:130000-135000 GCA_017312705.2 Penaeus japonicus | reverse complement strand
CTATGCATATCACTATCAGGGGCGGTGCTCGAAAGTTCACAGGTTTTCTAAAATTGTTACACATGAAAGAAAGAAATTCCGATTTTCCTCGCTACCAAAGGCACAGAGGCCATCCAAGGCTGTGGCTGGTGGAGGTGGAGGTTGAACACTGTGATGGGGTGATATGTTAATCATATTGACAAAGACTGGATTTATATTAGACTTCATGTATTTATATCCACACACACGCACGTACACACACACACACACACACACACACACACACATATATATATATATATATATATATATATATATATATATATGTATATATATAAATAAATAAATATAAAAGCGCACACACACACACACACACACACACACACACACACACACACACACACACACACACACACACACACACACACACACACAATATATACATATATACACATAAACATACATAAAAATAAATTTATTTTACTTTTGACACTGTGGTACTTCTATGTATACATTAGCATTGCACAGATTCAGATTTATAGAACTGAAAATCTTACTTAGACACAGTATAATTAGTGATTCTATGATAGACCTAAAAGATTTAGCTTGTATAAAGATATCTATAATTTTAGAAGTGGCTTAAGCTCATCCCCTGGAAAACATTTAGCGTCATAATCTTAATTTTCCTTCATCTTTAATTTCTCGCTATTTCTCTCTTATTTCTTCTCTTCTTCTTTAATTCGTAGACGACTCATGGAACTGTAAAGTGACTTCCCCTGTTGACTCTTTACACGGACAGCATATGCACTTTAACATTTAGGTCGCACGGAAAGTTTAGATAACATTCGCCCGTTTCCGTCTCAGTTGCTCTTTTGCTTATATTGATAGTGTTTGTACGTGTGATAATACAAAGCAATTAAATGTCGCCTGTTGATAGCCAATTTATTGTCGAAGTTTCGATTTGTAACTTCGTATTTAATTAATAATGTATGCGACAGAAATCAATGGCGAAAAAATACTGCGATTTTGTGGAATTTCTGAGCAGTCTCAAGAGTCCTTTAAAAAGTGTGTTGTACTGTTGCAGAGATTAATGTCTGTGCATCAAAGGCATAAACAAAAGCTAATTATAACCAAAACCAGAATCTGATTGAAAGAATCGAGATAGTTTCATTCATATTGAAACTCCAAGATTAGGTTTCACAATCCCGGGCAGGTGGGGCCAACATGTTTTGTTTTTTTTCTCCACTTTTTTGTATTTCTATTCTATATGTAAATGAATCCAACTGATTATCGAGATCCAACGAATTAGCCAACTACCGGTATCAGCAGAATCCTAAATAGTCATTCATACAAGTATTAAAGAACAAATGAATCGAGGTTCATCATTTATTATCTCGAGTCTTAACCAGAAAGACCGTTTTCATTCCATTCTTAGCACGCTTTTTACTACTTCCTTTTCGCACATGATTTCACAAGGTCATGTGAATACTTTAAGTCATCAGTAGCCGGAGATTTAAGACCTAAACTTTTGCCAATAAGTCTTCTTTACTTTCAATTTTATCTTTGATTGGCGTTTGTCCAATAAGACATTATATGAGCTGCAGAATTCATACGCAAGATGTTTGGGTCCAAAATAACAATATTATCCAAGATCAAGTGGCCTTCGAGACTTGTTAGCGCGTGAAAATGACATATTCATTGTTTGTTGCTTCTTATAAATGGTTTGAACGATTGATTTGTTGTTTTCATTGTTGCTACAGTACTGCACTATCATTATTATTATTATAGAGAATAATTAGAATAGTAATAACTTCTTATTTTTGCCATCATCATAATTTATCACCATGATTATCAGTTATAAACATGCTATTACAGTCATTAGATTGTAATCGCAGCTATAAATGGCAATATCATCGATTCTTACAAAGCGAATTGTCTTTTCTTGTTACTAAATTCACCGATTACTTATTTCTTGCCCAACCTATGCAAAATCCCTGGAAATTAGTTAACGATTACCTTTTGCAAACAGCATGACAAGCCACTTCATGTCCTTCAGCATCGCACTACCGGTCACCATCGCTTCCTTTCTGATGGTACTGGTATTTGTACCCTGGGATTCTCTTTCTATTTATATGTATGCATATATATATATATATATATATATATATATATATATATATATATATATATATACACACACACACACACACACACACACACACACACACACACACACACACATATATATATATATATATATATATATATATATATATATATATATATGTATGTATATATACTTATATACCAATGTACACATAAATAGATATATGAATATACACACATACATATACATTTACATACAGTGTAAATATAGATATTTTTGCATTTACACACACACACACACACACACACATATATATATATATATATATATATATATATATATATATATATATATATATATATATATATATATATATCACAGGCGTCTAAGTATTGTTGGGGTGTTAGGGAATTTGGAGGGGGGGGGGGCACCGCCTGGAATTGGTACGTGCACCCCACAGTTTCAACATTGATATACATTGCATAAGTGTGAATATATATATATATATATACACATACATGTATAAGTATATATATATATATATGTATGTATATATATATATATATATATATATATATATATATATATATATATATATATATATATATATACACATATATATATATATATATATATATATATATATATATATATATATATATATATATATATATATATATATATATATATATATATATATATATATTAATACACATGCATACATACACACACATATATACATTCATAAGTGTGTATATATAGTAAATATATGCATATATATATACCTATACTTTTACATAAATATGTATATATATACATATATATACATATATATATATAAATATATATACATATATATATATAGATAGATAGATAGATAGATAGATAGATAGATAAATGCTTCTCTCATCCCCTCTTTTCTTCTTTCTTTTCCTAGGTCGTCTGTAAGAGCCAGACTTCCTTCTTCATTGTCTTTTTTTTCAACCTTCGCTTACTGTTATATATATATACACGTTTTTTTTTCTTCTTCTTCTTTTCATGTCTTGCCTCATGGCAGATTGTTTAAGGCTTAAACAATGTGATTCATTCTCTCACCTTCTTGTCCCTGTACGATTGGCTGATTATCAAATTTCCGGATGGAGTAATCAACTTGTAAGACGGGTATGTTTTTTTCGTCTCTTTCATTCTGATTTGGGGATTTTCTGTTGCGTTTTCGAATAGGAATATTTGGCGATTCATTTTCATCTTCCTATCTCTACATTTCGTTTTCTCTTGTTTGTTTTTCTGCCATTTCTCTCTGTGGTTTTGTTTCTGCAACTGTCTTCATCCCCTTCACCATTTTCTGCTTATCACGAAACCGTTCTTCTAATCTTTCTCTCTTACTCATCTACCTCCTTTGTCTTCCTCGTAATATTCTTCTCTCTTTCGAATTTCAGACTTCTTCCGTCCCTCCATCTTTTGCTCCTTCCCTTCGCACTCCCGTCACTTCCCCATGCACGCCAAGAAGATATCAAAGGCGTTGCATCATTGGATGTGTTTGTGTCGAAGGTCTGGGTTGGTTACCTGCGCAGGAGGGTGGGGGGGTAAGGCAGGGGGGAGGCAGAGGAGGGAGGGGACTCAGGTGACTGTGAACGCAGGAATTGACAGAAACTTTAACTGGCCGGAAACTACGTCCACCCGACGCTAGGAGGTGACTCACAGGACTTCCATCATGGAACAATTTTTGCCAGGTACCTTTGCGCCGCATCCTTTCGGTCGATGGTCATTTGGAACCACTGAAGGATCATTTGCATTAATCCGGGATGCACGACGGCCGCTTCATAAAAAGTGGGACGGGTTTTGAGCGAGCAGCATTCAGGCCGAGTCGGCAGTTGTGTCGGTGGAGTAGTCGGTGCGCGGCCGCCGTTGTGATAGTGTCTCGTTCTCGCCCTCTTCGTCAGGCTGGCCTGCCCTCGAGGAACCACGTCTCAGGACCGTCTTGCTTTGCTGTCGTGGCTCTTCGGTGCACTTCCATTTCGGCAGAAGGAATTCAAAGGTAAATCGGCGCGTTGTTGCAACTTGTGAGTGACAGCGGCGGCGGCATGTAGAGAGTGTTCCCCAGGGCACATGCACACTCCCAGTGCACTCCCTGCTTTGTTTACGAAAGTTCTGTAAAACCGAAGGAGTATTCCGCACAACACTCTGGAGAATCATGAACGAATGCTTTTCTGACTGCACGAGAATGACACGTTTTGGCTTTGTTTACTGTAGTTAGAGGAGCGCTTTGGCAGTGAGTTGTGCGATGGCCTAGAGCGGAGTCTGATTAGGCAGTACGGGAAGGCTTGCCATGGTATGTGATCCCATCCTGTTTTAGAGCAATGTGTCTGGCTTCAGGTCTAGACACGGTTAGAAAGAAGACGGTTAGAAAACGTTAGAAACTGCTAGATGGCAACAGGGAAAACCGTTCATCAGTTTCGTTGTTTTATCCATGCAAAAGGATTTGTCTCTGTTATAGGTATTGTGGCGAGTTGGATATACCAGAGATTTCAGTTAAGAAACAATTTTTTTTTTCATGCGTTAGGATATATATATATATATATATATATATATATATATATATATATATATATATATATATATATATATATGAATGTATATAAATGTATGTATGTATATATAATATATGTATACATATGTATATATTTATGTATATGTATACATATATATATATATATATATATATATATATATATATATTGATATTTATATATATTTGTATATATATGTATATATATATTTTTATTTTTATATTTGTGCTTCTGCTTATACTCATATATATATATATATATATATATATATATATATATATATATATATATATATATATATATATATATATATAATATATATATATATATATATATATATATATATA
>BOPN01002666.1:117500-125000 GCA_017312705.2 Penaeus japonicus | reverse complement strand
GGCAGCTAGATTCCTGGCCACGTGAAAGGACACGCATATGTAGACACACACACATATACACATACACATACACGTACACATACACATTCACACACACACACCTACCCACCTCCACAACCTCCCCCACACCTCCACAGCCCCCTCCCCCCAACACCCCAACACCTCAACCTCCCCAATACCTCAACCTCCCCCACACCTCCACACCCCCACACAAACACCTAACCTACCAACCTCCACAACACACACACACACACACACACACACACACACACACACACACACACACACACACACACACACACACACACACACACACACACACACACACACCTCCACCCCCCCACACACACACCTCCCCCCCACCTCCCCACACCTCCACCCCCCACACACACGAACACACAAGGGCGTGGAGCGGAGGCACGGCTGGAGGCGGTAGTGGCGCCGCGTGGCTCGAGTGAGCTGGGGTCGCGCGACTTCAGGTATGTAAGGGAAGGTGAGGGCGGAGACGAAGCTGTTCTCTCGGGCTTGCTGTTTTGCTGGGAATGTCGAGGCTGCTGCCGTGGTGTTGTTTGCTGTTGTTTTGTTTCGTCTTATATTGTGTTTTTATATGCTTGTTGTTGTTGTGGTTGTTTTGGTTAGCGTTGTTGTTGTTATTATTGTTGTTATTTTTATTTTTACTATTTATTCTTTATTATTGTTAATGGTGTTATTATTATAATAATTTCCATCCTTAATATCACTGCTTTTATTGTTTATATTTATTCTTTATTAGTGTTTTTATTATTATTATCATCATCACTATTTCATTTCATATTTTTCTGTATTTGATTCATGATATTGTCTTTTTCTCCTCTATTTTTCTTCTATTTCCTTTTCCATGTGTCATTGCTTCACACTCCTTACATTCGCCTGTCTGTCTGGCTGGCTGTCTGTCACTCTGTCTATCTCTATGTCTATCTTTCTTTTTTATCAGTATGATTATGTTAAGATATGAGTATGCGTTTATATATATATATATATATATATATATATATATATATATATATATATATATATATACACACACATACTTATATATATTTATTTACATATATACATATGCATCCATAAATACATACATACATACATGTAGGAAAAATGGACTTCTCTCTCTCTCTCTCTCTCTCTCTCTCTCTCTCTCTCTCTCTCTCTCTCTCTCTCTCTCTCTCTCTCTCTCTCTCTCTCTCTCTCTCTCTCTCTCTCTCTCTCTCTCTCTCTCTGTCTCTCTCTCTTCTCTCTCACTCTCACTCTCACTCTCACTCACTCCCCTTCTCCCTCTCCCTCGCCCTCCACCCCTCTCTCTCTCTTATTCTCACTCTCACTTATTCTTCCTTCACTCCTTTTCTTTCCCCACTTACCTACTATCTGTCACTTGATCCCTATCATTGCGACTGACCTTCGTATGATATGCTTAGGGCCGTTCTTGAAAGTTGTAGTTGAACCGAATCTGTGTCGCCGAAAAAGGGGAAGGTCACAGAGAACATCTCGTATCTTAAAAAGGATATATTGTCGCCCTAATATCTGCAAAAAAATGGTCACTGGGACATTTACATTGATATGGAAAATGTCAAAAGGACTCTATGGCGTTTTGTAAATGGTCAGAAACACTCTATGGTGTCTTGGAAAAGGTCAATAGGGCGCGTTGGTGTCTTCAGAAAGGTGACGTTTCAGAAAGGAAGGTCACAAGAACGGCGACATGAATCACAGTTATCCCAAGAGTGCAACGAAGGTCACCGTAAAGGTCAAATGGTTTCGAAAGGTTTGCCAAGTGGCCATTTTAGCCTGCCTTGGTCACACGGGAAAGATCACACCGGTCTCAAACAATGTCTTTGTAAGCGTTCGGAAAGGAAACGTTAGGGTGAAAGCAGGTCACAAAAAAAAAACGCGGATAACAGGAGTAGATCGTATTACCATGGTCTCCGCGCGAGGCATGTTACAGAGAGTGCAAGTGAAGGACGCAGGATATGGTAACCGTCCCAAGAAGAAGCGCAAGGGGTTAGAATAGGTCACGGGAACATTCTGACGATTGCAACAAAGGTACCCTTATGGAAAATGCCAAGATGACGTCAATGCCTCGCGATGCCAGTTTACTAGCGGTTGCGTTAAAAAAAAGTGGTATGCCCGAACCAAGAATGCTACCAGTGGGAAAATTCTTTAAGATGGGAGGAAGATGCCTGGAGTGCTCTCATTTCCATTCACTGGCAAGCGTGACTCGGTCGCTTGCATAATATAGACATGCGCAATCAAATGATATTCAAATGGGCAGGCAGTCGCGTTTAGAATTTTAATTGATATCATTTGCATGTTTATTCATTTCCTTATTATTGTCGGTTTGCTATTTCCTTGTGTTGTTTAGTAAATACGGTCAAGGAAATAAAGTTGCAGTTACAGTGAAAAAATATACACATACAAGTATATATATATATATATATATATATATATAATATATATATACATACATACATATATATGAATAAACACGACACACCAATGAACTCTACAATACATATATTCATAAATTCAATCACCCACCAAACCACAGGCAAGCATCCACATCCGCTTCTGCATCCACATACGCGTGTACAAAGCGAGAGTTACAGAGACAAACGTAGACACTTGGACCAACAACAGACATAAGAACACCTATGAAAATAACAATACATACATACATGCATGCATGCATACATCCATACTTCCACATTCTCAGCCACACAACAAAACAGAAAAAAAATCGAGAGAGAAATTGATATAAAATTGTAAAATTGATATAAAATAGCGTAGACACATTAACAAAATTGAAGATAAAGGGGCAGAGACAATTACTTGTACGATAAATTCATTGATCACACAGAGTAATATCAACCAGTTAATGAAAACAATCAAAATGAAAATGAAAATAAGGGGGGGCAGAACAATAAGTGTACAAGAAATATACATGTAGTTACCTTTCAGAGAGATGTAGAAAGAATTCGTATCATCCAAGCACTAAAGTTGACAGGAGGCGAAGAGTAATTTCTTTCGTGAAATCTGATTCCATCGCAGTGACGACGCATCCGGAGATAGCGAGAGATAGACTGCAAGTGACGAGTGGGAGGACAGTGTGGAGGAATGAGGGCTGAACTTCCAGGGGAAGGAGGAGGAGGGGGAGGAGTGAGGTAGCGAGAGATAAGCGAATAGCCAGGCAAACCCGTCTCCCTCCCTCTCCCCTCCATTTCGTTCTCCCTCCCTCTCCATCTCCTTCTCCCTCCCTCTCTCTCTCTCTCCCTCTCCCTCCCTCCCCTCCCCCTCCATCTCCTCCTCCCCTTCCTCCTCACTCCAGAGGCGCGGGCAGGAGCCAAGCAGCCGCAGCGAGGCCTAGCGACCCGCAAAAAGAAGACACGTTCGACTTTCCGAGGAGCGAGCGTGCCTGTCCTTGGCGCATCCTGTCAACAAGTCCCTTCGGGCGGAGTATCTCTGCTCAGCCTCCATGCCTTCATCCTTGCTTTATCTCTCTCTCTCTCTCTCTCTCTCTCTCTCTCTCTCTCTCTCTCTCTCTCTCTCTCTCTCTCTCTCTCTCTCTCTCTCTCTCTCTCTCTCTCCCTCTCTCTCTCCTCAATGTGGTTTTCTTGTCTTGTGTTCAACCTCTCTCTCTCTCTATGCCTCTTTCACTCACTCACTCTCTATTTGATTGTCACTGTCACTCCCTCTCTTTCTTTCTCCTTTACTTTCTCTTTCTCTCACCCACTCTCTCTCTCTCTCTCTCTCTCTCTCTCTCTCTCTCTCTCTGTCTCAGTCTCTGTCTCTCTCACCTCTACCTTACTTAACCTCTTCGACCCGCTATCCTTCACCCCCCCCCCCCTCCCCCTCCCCCTCCCCACCCTAAACCCCATCCTGAAACTGTACATTCTAGAATCCCGTGTTGCTGTATGCCTGAGTGCTTGTGCTTTTATGCTTGTTCACGTAGGGTGGTATTCACACGTGCTGGCTCGGGTGGGGAGTTTTTGCTTTATTTGCTTGATGTCTCTACAAGTTGTCGCTACCAGTTTTCCTTGCACTGATATTTTTTTTTTATTTTTTTTTTTACATGTCCCTCTATGTTTATATATATTTTTTCTCTTTATTTATTTTTCTTTGTATTTTCTTTATAAATCCTTGTGTTTGTAATTTTCTCTGATTGCTATTTCCTCATTTTGTCTAGTATCTTTTTTAGTTTTTTTTCCCTTCCATCTCTGTATTATAGTTTGTTTTTCTCTCTCTTTCCATGCCTTTTCTTTTCCTTAGTTTTTTTCTTCTTTCCATGTTCCTTCATTATAGTTTCCTCTCTTTTTTCTTCTTTGTCCTTTGTCTCTCTCCCTTTTCTTTTTTCATCCTCTCTCTTTTTTCTTCGTCCTTTGTCTCTCTCCCTTTTCCTTTCTCTTCCTCTCTTTTTTCTCCTTAGTCCTTTGTCTCTCTCCCTCTTCTTTTTTCTTCCTTTCTCTTTTTTTCTTATTCGTCCTTTGTCTCTTCTTTCTTTTTTCTTCCTTTCTCCTTATTCGTCCTTTGTCTCTCTCTCCCTTTTCTTTTTTCTTTGTCATTTACAGTCATTCAGCCGATGTAATGAGCTCTCGCGGTGATCCATAACCTTCACTTTGAGATTACTTGTTCTGTTTAGGTATTGCTAGTTGGCGCGACCTCAATAGGCCAGTTACCGCAAAGGTGTCTCCTGTTTAGTTGTTTACATACGCTGTCGGGGAGAAATGTGTGTGTGTTTGTTTGTTTGTTTCTTTCTTGTCCTGAAAGAGAGAGGGAGGGAGGGGGGGGAGAGAGAGAGAGGGGGGGAAGGAAGAAAGGAGGGAGAGAGGGAAAGAAAGAGAGAGAGAGAGGGGGGGGAGGAAGGAAGGAGGGAGAGAGGGAGGGGGAGAGAGAGAAAGAGAAAGAGAGAGGGAGGGAGAGGTAGAGAAAAAGAGAGGGAGGGAGAGGGAGAGAAAGAGAGAGGGAGGGAGAGGGAGGGAGAGGGAGAGAAAGAGAGAGGGGGGTAGAGGGAGAAAAAGAGAGAGGGAGAGAAAGAGAGGGAGGGAGAAGGAGAGAGAGAAAGAGAGAGTGAGAGAGAGAGAGGGAGAGAAAGAGAAAGAGAGAAAGACAGAGAGAGGGAGGGAGAGAGAAAGAGAGAGGGAGAGAGAGAAAAAAAGCGGGAGAGAGAGAGATAGAGATAGAGAGAGGCAAGGGAAAGGGGTGGAGGAAAGTTGCTGGCCAGAATATGCTAACGTCGGTCTTGTAAAGCACAACAAAAAACCTTTACGATTCGTCCAAATACGATGCAAGAAGAACTATACATAAGCATTACGTTAAACCCAATTTCCATAATAAAGAGGAACATTCACATGAGAAGGAATAATAATAAACACGATTTAGTGAGCTAAAGTTTATTCTGCTTTAGGGTTAGTTTTGTCTAACAGTTTCCGTTTATAGGACAACTTGCTGACAACCAATGCCAAGCAAAGAATGAGAGAGAGAGAGGGAGAGAGAGAGGAGAGAAAGAGAGAGAAAGAGAGAGAGAGAGAGAGAGAGAGAGAGAGAGAGAGAGAGAGAGAGAGAGAGAGACGGTGGCGAGGAAAGGAAGAGAAAGGAAAGGAGAGACTGGTGTGTGAGTGATGCTGAAAGTGAAACAGAGAAAGAGAAAGGGAGACACAGAGACACGTGTTTGTATGTGTTTATACATGCATATTTATACATAAATACATATACATACATACATATATGCGTGTATATGTGTATATATACATATATACATACATGCCGAGAGAGAGAGAGAGAGAGAGAGAGAGAGAGAGACATGAAAATAGAAAGATGTATCAAGGGAGGCAGAGGTAATAGAAGCACAAAGAATAAAGCAAGAATAATATGCAACCAAAGAAAAGAAATGAAATGACGCCAGTAAAGCAAAAAAAATAATATGCAACCGAAGAAAAAGAAATGAAATGACGCCAATAAAGGCAAGCCAAGACGAGCCAGCGAGAGGGCAAGGGCGCCTCCAACAGTGCGTAGAAGATTCCTGGCTGCAAGTCTGGGCTGACCGGAAAGATCGCCAAATATCAGTACCGTGAAATTATCGTCCGTCATTTGAGGAAGAGCGGACAGGAGTGAGCGTTGGAATATTGGATTGTGGTTCTTATGTTACGGCATCGTAGAGGAGGATGTTGGGATTTTTATCTAGATGGCATGGGAATGAAATGGGTAGGAAGAAGACGAAGAATTAAGAAATGGTAGAATCTTCATGACCGCAGATATGGGACTGGGAGAAACGATGAGAGGGAATTGTAAAAGCAATAAGAAAGGGTAAAATAATAACGAAATCAAGATAATGATAAACGAGAAAGCATGTGAACAGTAATTAGAGTAGAGGAAAAGCGCACTCAAACAGGACAAAGGAAACAAGTAAAAGAACAAAACAAACAAAGAACGCAAACAGAGAAGAATAAGAAAAGAGAAAATACACAGAATAAAAGAAAAAAAACAAGCCTAAGAGAGAACTGAAATACCAAGACCAAAAGAGCAACGTAATTAAAGAGAATAAAAGAGAAGAAGAAAAAAACACCGGACAACATGACGAGGAGTCGAGAGAATGGCGGACGGAGACGTAGCACCAACCGAGGCACGTGGCCGGAGGTGTTTTAAGTTTAACAGCCTTGGGAAGTTGCCAGGAGTGGTGTGTAGGTGGTTGTGGAGTAGTCGTGGTCGTAGTAATATGTTGCCGTGGTCGTACTGCTTTAACGTGGTCTTGTATGGCGGTGGTGTTGTCTGCTGTAGACGAGGATGAAAGTACAGGCTTATGTTTTGCTTTGTTGTTGCCTGGCCTCTTGGTGTTTCACTGGATCGCTGTGGCTCTTTGTGTGCAAGCATTGCCAGTGTTTGCCTCGAGGTTCTGTCTGTCTTAGAATTGTAAAAGCGGGGATACTAAAGAGAAGGGAAGAATATACACTTACACACACACACACACACACACACACACACACACACACACACACACACACACACACACACACACACACACACACACACACACACACACACACACACACACACGGCGCGAACACACGAACACACATGCATACACACATCGCTATATGTGTGTGTGTGTGTTTATATGTATATATATGTATATATATATATATATATTTGTTTATTTTTTTAATCTATAAATATGTATATATATATATATATATATATATATATATATATATATATATTTGTTTATTTTTTTAATCTATAAATATGTATATATGTGTTTATATATGTAATATATGTATATATATATATATATATATATATATATATATATATATATATATATATATATGATTAAAAAACAAACCGGTGCTAAAAGGGCTTACCCTCGTTTCCCCGCCCTCTGATTCGCCTTGAGGTAATCTCGACTTGAGTTTGATGACAAAGGAAAATGTAGGTGTGCCGTTGCTCTGAATTCAGTCTGGTCATTGTTTTAGT
>BOPN01002666.1:112500-115000 GCA_017312705.2 Penaeus japonicus | reverse complement strand
TGTCAACCCCAGCTCCCCCCACCCCCCACCTCCCCCCCAAAAAAAGCCTCAATCCCTTATAACATTTAAACCCCTTTACCCCTTCTAAACCCCCTCCATTATGACTTGAGCTCTGAGGGTGGAGGGTCGTGGGTGGTTGGCAGGAGGGGAGGGGGTGGGGGAGGGTCATCGAGTGAGGGAGGGAGGCATGGAGGGCGGATGTAGCAATACTGGTAACCTTTAGTGATTTCCTGCCGGGGCTGCATTCCTCGCCAGGGATAGAAGACTCCCCAGGCCTCCACGCAACATCAGCCCCCCGTGGGTCGTTGCCTGAGGGGCTCATGCAGCCTTGTGTGGGTGTGCATGGACGACTGGACGACTGGACGTGCGTCTGGGAGTATGCGCGTGCGTGTGAGCGAGTGTTTGGAGGGCGGCTGTGGGCGTCCACGGGTGATCGTTGAGCATTCGCCTCGGTGCCTCAATCGGATGTGTTGTCGCGACAGGTTAAATAATGCATTTACGGATGTGCTTGGCCGAATTTCTTTCCCTCTCTCTCTCTCCCTCCCTCCTTCCCTCTCTCTCTCTCTCTCTCTCTCTCTCTCCCTCTCTCCCTCTCTCCCTCCCCCTCCTTCTCTATCCCTCCCTCTCCCTCCTCTCCATACACACGAAATATATATTTAAAAATGCCAATGTATCACAGATTCATTACATAGGAATATATCTTCAAATATTTTTTATATTTCTGCACGTCATTCGTACAAGTTTCATCGAAATACGAACAAGTGAAGAATAACCAAATGAAGAAATCACTAAAATCCTTCATTAGAAACATAATTAATCACCGGTCTAATAACACCTTTCTTTTGTTACAGATAACGGCGCCTGCTGGACCCATCTGTGAGAGGACCTGTCGTAACCAGGCCGCTCCTTCCCCCCCACCCCCACCCCTTACCTCCTGGCAGCTGGCACCCCTCGCTCACACCCGTCACGGGACCAAACCATCACTTTCAGTCCCTCGCCCCAGCCTGCACACCAGCGCATGAGGTCTTGCCTGCCTTGAGACCACGATATTCAGTCTTGGGTCTTTCATTCTGTGTTTTGTTCCCTGGTTCTTTTCTTCTGTTTCTTTTGTTTTTCTTCTTCCCGCCTAACCTTTCACATCCTTCTTCCTCGCCTCAACCTTCCTTCACGCCATCCTTTCGAGTTTGGCTCGACGTAATCCAGTCGTTTTCTCTTTTGGTTCTCCGTTTGGATTATCATCTTTCTTTCTTCACTCACTCTTTCGCTCGTCGTCTCTTCCCTCTCATCTTCCATCTTTCCCCAAGTTCTTTCCCCTCCTAACCTTCTCTTCTCTCCTCTACCACCCCACCCCTTCCCTCCACCCCCCCAGCGTTGACCCTTAACCTTTGACCCAACAATGCCCGTCCCTTCTTCTGTGACCACGAGATAGAAGAACCTACCAAGAGACGGCGGTCGAGGAGCCAAGTCCTGTCCGCTGAGCAACGTAGGCCCAAGTAGCCTCTTCGCCACAGACTCTCACGCAGCGGAGGAGTGTTTTGTTTAGATCTCCCACGATGGGCGTCCCAAGGCTGGTCCTGACCTTTGCGGGGCTGTGGGCGGTGACATCAGCAAAGCTTGTTTACGTCGAGGAAAACCTCCCGTTAAAGGTAAGTTGATTTGGGGAAATTATGTAACTGTGTACGTCTTGGCATGTGCACTAAAACACACACACATACTGAGAGAGAGAGAGAGAGAGAGAGAGAGAGAGAGAGAGAGAGAGAGAGAGAGAGAGAGAGAGAGAGAGAGAGAAGGGAACTGTTCTCTGGCGCAAGCATGACCTTAGCCCTTCCATCTTCGTCCACAAAGGTGGGCCAAAACAGCGCGCAGAATTGTACTTTGGCAGTACATGTCCTTCGTGTTTATATCAGAAAGATAGAAATATCAATGTTTTATTGGCTAGCAACCGTTTTGTACCCCACCTTATTATCTTAAGGTGCAGAGATATCCAATTATTTAATAAATTCAAAACGAGTAGAATACACAACTATATTACAAAACAAAACCCAAGACTTCGAGTGCTGCAAGGAAGAAAGTCATGAGTACCTTCGCAAGAGAAAGGGAACATGACCGCAAGCTCGCCGGAGGACAGCGAAGAAATATGTTAAGTATGCTGTCGGCGTCATTCCAGTCCCGTGTTTAGCTCGGTCGTCTGCCCGCTGGAGAGACATCCTTCCAACGCCGTGGGTGGAATCCTAATCCACTATTTATATATGTGTGGAATTGCATGCATATGGAGAACTTTGTGTACGGAGATAGTCATCAAGACTTTTTTTAGAGAGAGAGGTGTGTGTGTGTGTGTGTGTGTTTGTGTGTGTGTGTGTGTGTGTTTTATATACATGTAGTTGAAGTTAGTTTTGTCAAGAATCGCGTATGAGAAAGATTTTGGAATAATAAGCTAATGAAATTCAAATTTATAACGAAGCGCTTGTGGTAGGTAGACCTGCCCTCTTCCCCTCGCGTA
>BOPN01002666.1:100000-107500 GCA_017312705.2 Penaeus japonicus | reverse complement strand
CTCACATTCCTTCTCTCTCTCTCTCTCTATGTCTATCTCTCTCTCTCTCTCTCTCTCTCTCTCTCTCTCTATATATATATATATATATATATATATATATATATATATATATATATATATTTCCCTCTCTGTTTTTGTAATATCACTTTGTTCCTGACCATTCCCCTCTTTTCCGCAGGGTGTGGAGTCCCCCCCTGGTTCGCCGTGGCCCCTACCTCACCATTGGAGACAGGACCCTGGCCAGGTCACCATAGATCCCAGTTCCTTCACCATAACCGCCAACTTGAAAGGCTGTGACGTCATTGATGCAGCAGTTCAGAGGTAAGCATATACTGAAAGTCCATGACGACGTATTATATTAAGAGAGATTGATAGATGCTATTGTTGATTTTCTTCTCCGTATCAAATGCGCGATCGGAAGGTATCGAGATGGGATGGCGTCGGTAGGTGAATTAATATACCATTTCTGGCGCTCGGCCTTTTTGTATGCCCGAGAGGCGCCTGTTGCCGGTTTGAGTCCGACTGTGTTGTGCATTAATGTGGAGTAACACTCTTACGTGTTGAAATTTGTGTACTTTGTGAAGCTGAATTTGCTCTGCGTGTGTTATTTATTTATTTATTTATTTATTTATTTATTTTTTGTTCTGGGTATATATATATGCGAATATGCTTTTATGCATCATCTGTGTTAGAATGTATAATGTATAACTACATTTAGATATCTGCATCGTAGCGGATTATAGTGTCTGACATACAGCACTGCAATATCGAAGAAGTTAAATCGTGTGTTTATATCTATGTACGTCTTACCCCATCCATCTTCACCACAGGTATCACAGTCTAACCTTGATCGACCCTCAAGCCACAGCTGACCCGAGCCTGCCCGTGGTGCCCTCGCTGGTGGTGACCATCGCCTCCGAGTGTGACCACACGCCGCACCTTAACCTCCAGCCGGATTATGAGGCTTGTGAGCAACCATGTGTTTGTGAGGTTGTACCGTGGGGAGGATTTAGGTAATGGGGGGGGGGGGGCGGGGGGAATGGGAAGGCCTGTTTGGGAGGGAAGAAGAAAGGAGAGAGGAAGGAGAAAACGAGTGGGAGGAGGACGACGAGAGAAAAACAAAAGAGGTAAGAAGCTTTAGGGTCGTAAAGAAATATCGATTTTTGTTACATATATAAAGCAGTAACGGCAGAGTAATCGGTGATAAAAAAGTAGGTGAAAAGAGAAGTGTGATGATATTAGAGACAGAATGGTGTAAAGAACTGTATATTGTGAAATAAAATAGAATGGGTCAGATGAAAGAAGTAAGAGGGAATGTTTTATAAAGGCGTAAGGGAAAGACAATAGGCTAAGAGTTTGCTAATGGCAGGGAGGGGGTGAGAGGGAGAGGAAGAGTTAGCAGTTGAAGGGAGAAAGAGCAAGGAAGAGAGAAGGAGAGGCAGAGGTAGAACGTAAAGAGAAAGGGAAAGGAAGAGGAACAGTGGGAGGCAGCCGTGGAGAAAGAGGGACAAACATACAGAGGATTTAAAGAAGAGGGTGAGTAATAGAAAGCAGAAATGAGAAAAGGAAAGAAAGAAAGGCATACGTAGGAAAAAAGGGAAAGGTAGAGGGAGAGATACAGGCAGACGTAGGAATGGAGGGAAAAGACGAGAGAAAGTGAATGTTAATGAGATGGATTGATAGTGAGTCGTCTTCCGTGTAGCCTTAGTTTTACTTACGATACCTTTGTTACGTATACTCTCTCTCTCTCTCTCTCTCTCTCTCTCTCTCTCTCTCTCTCTCTCTCTCTCTCTCTCTCTCTCTCTCTCTCTCTCTCTCTCTCTCTCTCTCTCACGCTGCCTTTGTTGTCTCTCTCTCTCTCTCTCTCTCTCTCTCTCTCTCTCTCTCTCTCTCTCTCTCTCTCTCTCTCTCTCTCTCTCTCTCTCTCTCCCTCTCTCCCTCTCTCCCTCCCTCCCTCCCTCCCTCCCTCCCTCCCTCCCTCCCTCCTCTCTCCATCTCATTCCCTCTTTCTCCCTCTCTCCCTCCCTCCCACTCCCTCTTCCTCTTTTTCTCTCTCTTTCAGAATATGTCCAAAGAACAGCGAGCCGCATCCTAGCTCTTCCGTTTTGCTTACGCTCCCTCTGTTGCAGATACTCTGGAGGTGTCCGGGCCGGGCGTGGGCGAGAGCGTGGGCGTGGAGGAGGGTCAGATCCAGGTGGTCGGCGAGGGGTCTGCCCGCCTGCAAGCCCCAACGGTCTGGGGCGCCTTGAGAGGGCTTGAGACCTTCTCGCAGCTGGTTTTCATTCGAGATGTAGAAAACCACGTGAGTACTTTCTTTGTCTTGCGTTGTTCTCGGTAACCTTATGTCTTAGATTTTTTTTTTCAAGTTCTTTCCGTGTTATGTAAGCAGTTGTGTGATTGAGCCTTTTTTGTCGTTATATCATTGTTCTGTATGCCGTCCAATTATTGAATTAGCTCTTTCTCTCTATTGTCTTTTCTGACCACGTTATCATTGGCTCTCTGCCAGTTAGATAATCGATATTTTTAATTTATTTTTTTATTTTAGTTTTTTTTCTTTTCATGTTTTGTTTCTTTTTGATTTGGCTTATGTGTCGTCCGCCAATGGAACCATGGAACCTTCCGTTGCACTTTCTCAACTCCTCATTGACTTCATCCCGCCCATCTCTGCTCCAGTACACCCTCAACGAGACCCTAGATCAAAGGGACATAAGTTTCCCCCACCAGAGGCATCCTGCTGAACCTGCCAGACATACTGCAGAAGAACACCATGCAGGGTGAGGGCCACACATTAGGGGGAAAGGGATGGGGAGGGGAGGAGAGGAGACGAGAGAAGAATAGAGAAGAGAAGAGAAGAGGAGGATAGAGCTTGTTTATCTCTTCGAGTCGATTTACTTCAGATTTTACCTTAACTTCCCTAGTATCTTGGTATTTTTTCATTATATAAAATTTTGTTTGATTTCTGTTGTATTTGTTGCTGTTTGAATATCTTAGCAAAACTTCCAAAACTAAAATATTCCATTAAAAATAAAATACAAACCTCCAACCATGCCATAATCTCGCACCTCCCTTTCGCAACATATTGCCACGATCTGTGTCTCAACCGCCACGTGTTTCCTCGCAGGTGTTGGACTCGATGTCATGGAACAAGATGAATGTCTTGCACTGGCACATCGTAGACGACCAGAGTTTCCCTTACGAGTCCAAGATCTTCCCGAACCTCACACTCCACGTAAGTTTTCTCCTTTTTTCGTGAATTGGGGAAAGAAAGAATGGAAGATAAGGAGAGTGGGATGAGAGTGTTTGTTTAGAAATCGTTCGGGTGAGGTTAGTGGTGTGAATGTGGTTTATATGTGTATATTTTGTGATCGCGGAATATCACAAAGACGTAAGTAAGGTAAGGACAAAACTTGAATTAAGATGTTTCTTTTTTACACGATTATCAGTGTCGTATGTCGTGTTCTATATTTGAAAATGACACTCCACATGTAATTCAAGGTTAGGTATAAATTCATATTATCATTAAAGGAGTAGATATACACCCCCCACCCTCCTCAAGAGACCATTAAATACAATACATACCCCTTGCTCTCCCCCCCACCCAGGGCGCCTACACCCCCCGCCACGTGTACACCCAGAAGGACGTGACGGACATCGTGGACTACGCCAGGTATCGAGGAATCAGAGTCATCCCCGAGTTCGACACGCCAGGCCACGCCCAGGGCTTCGGAAAGGCCTTTGCGCGTAAGTGTTGGGGAACCTGAGGTGCTGACGAGGTTGACCGTTAAAGGGGAGCCGTTTCGAATGGGTAGATGTTGGGTTTCGAATGGATGGATGTGGGAGGGTTGGTGTGAGGGGGTTTAGGGTTTATTAATTAACACCGCGTACGAAAGGGGAAAGCAGGAAAGCACATGAATATGTTATGTTCGTGTGGTTTCTTGTTTTTGTTTTGTTTTTCCTCCCCATTGTCTTTTTGGAACTCGTTCAGTATGAATTCATCCAAAGGTTTAATGAGATGGTTTTACTTATGAGTTAGAGAAGCGAAAATTGTGATAATGAAAAGTCCAAAGTGTTTCCGGAAAACTATATGTTCTTAATGCAGTAACAGGTACGACATTTTTGTAACAAAATATACATTTTTTAAAAAGCACAGGTGTTAGTATTATCAGTTAGTAGTATCAAGATGTGCATGTAGAAAATGTTTCAATTAAATGGAGTGATTCCACAGTACATTCATCAATTCACACATAGAAAAGGTAATCCTGTAAAGTAGAAAATTAGAAAAATTACATCACCAAGTGTTTGACAATTATTACTATATAATTCCTTCCATAGTATTCTCATTCCTGGTTAATTGACAAATCAAGGATTTCCGTCCCTCTTAGACCTCTGTTTTCCCCATATTCATAGCATCAAGACCACGAGAAAATCCAATAGATACATACATCTCCTCTCAGACCAAAAAACAAAAACCCATGAATAAAACAACGCATTCTTTCGCAAGAAGGCTTCCTTTACGAAACCCCCTTTGTCTTTTTCCCGCGCAGATTTACTCACCCCGTGTTACGGAGACGGCCAAACATCCGGGACACCGAACTACCCCCTCCATGCCGCCTATGAGAACTTCGATCCCACTAACCCACAGGTGCGTTTGTCATGGCTATTTTTGAGCATTAGATTTTAAGATTCGTTTATTGGTTTGATTTATTTTGATTTTGATGTTTTTGATGTTATTGTGATTGTTGATTTTTGGATTAGGTTGATTTAGATTGATTTTAGATCTTCGATCCCACTAACCCACAGGTGCGGTTGTCATGGCTAGTTTTGAGCATTAGATTTTAGATTCGTTTATTGATTTGATTTATTTTGATTTTGATGTTTTTTTAATGTTATTGGGATTGTAGATTTTTGTATTAGGTTGATTTAGATTGGTTTTAGATCATTAGATTCGTTTTAGATGATTTAGATATCACTAATCTACAAGTAAGTTTGTATTAGCAATTTTAGAGCATTACATTTGTATATATTCTTTTTTTTCTCTCTCTTTTTTTATGTGTTTTATATATATCTCGTTTGTATATTTTTAAGGAGGATTATCATTTCTTTCTTGTTGATTAAGGATAATAAGTAGGGATTGTATGTACTAGACTCGTAATAAGAAATTGATTACACAAAATACCCTACAGGAACCCCAATTACGGTATCTTGTTTTTGAATCATGTCACAACAGGAAAGAATGTAGAAATACACAAAAAGAATTGGATTCAGGTCTCGGATTTTACTTTGTTTATATTTTTTCAGGTTTATGAATTCGTCAAAGCTTTCCTGGTGGATCTTAAGCACACGTTCGTTGACGGATACATTCACCTGGGTCTCGACGAGGTAAAGGAGCTTTTGCTTTTTTCTTCTTCATCTTCTTTTGCTTTTTATTCTCTGTCTTCTATTTCTTTGTCTTCTCTTTCTTTTTCTTCTTTGTCTTTTATTTCTTTTTTCTTCTTTGTCTTTGATTTCTTTTTCTTTTTCTGTCTTCTTTGTCTTCTCTTTCTTTTTCTTCTTTTTCTTTTATTTCTTTTTCTTCTTTGTTTTTTATTTCTTTGTCTTCTTTTTTTTTCTTTGTCTTTTTTTTCTCCTTTTTATTTTCTTTTCTTTCTTCTTTTTTTTTTCTTTTTTTTCGTGTTCTTCTCTTTTGCTTCTTCTTTGTCTTATTATTAGTATTACTATTATTATTGTTCTTCCTCTTCTTATTTTTCTTGTTATTATCATCATCATCATCTTTTTCTTTATCCTCCTTCTCCTCTTCTTCTTTTTTCTTTTCTTTTTTTATCAAGTGTTAAGGAAGTTTTCTGGAATCAACTGTTCCAGAAGTTTCCGGGAATAAAAAGTTTATTGTCAACCTTAATATTTAGCGTATCGTCCACCCATGTAATACTTGCTTGATTCTAGCAGATTTCAGTGTGGAAATGCAATATTGCATATCTGACAGATATGTAATATTGAAAGGTTAATTGCATATCTTGCACAATGGCATCATTATTTCTTATTTATAGATTTTCCACACACACACACACACACATACACACACACACACACGAACACACAAACACACACACACACACACACACATATATATATATATATATATATATATATATATATATATATATATATATATATATATATATATATATATATATATATATATATATATATATATATATATATATATATATATATATATATATATATTTATATATATGTATATATATATACACACAAATATTTATATGTATACATATACATATGCGCATATACTCTAAGAATGAGAGTGATAGAGAGAGAGAGAGAGAGAGATTGAGATAATGAGTTAAGTCACGATTTATAATTGCGAATACACTCTACAAAGATGACTGTCTCTCCTCCCGAAGGTGTTCTTGGCCTGCTGGCTGAGCTCGCCGGTCGTCCGGGCTTTCATGGAGCGCCACAACTACACCGAGATCCGGCAGGTCGAACAGCACTACGTGGACCGAGTGCTGGAGTTGGCAGACCTCACTCCCATCAAGTACATTACTTGGCAAGACCCAGCCGACCGTGGCACTAAGGTCTGTTGAACTTGGACTCGCAGGTTTACGCATCTGTTAAGAATTGGATTTGATAGATGTATGGTGAATATTTAGAAGGAATCAGAAGTGAGAGCAATATATACTAAAAGGGTATTATTGCTTAATCCAATTCTTTCTCTCCAGATGGCCAACACAAGCGTGGTGCAAGTATGGAAGGACGTGTCACTGTCGCCCAGTAAGATGCGCGGTTGGAGGGACTATGTCCACGACCTGACGGAGGCTGGCCACCAGATCATCCTCTCCTCCTGTTGGTACATCAACTACATCACCTACGGCCAAGACTGGAGGAACTTCTACAACTGCGACCCCACCGATTTTCAGGGTAAACTCAGTTAGAGTTTGTTTTTCACTTTTTCTCCCATATGACATTGCACTCAAGGAGATATTTTGAGAGTGGGATTAAGTAGTTAGTCTCGATGACAAGGGGACTTTCTCGGAAATCTGATTCCCTTTTGATGACCTCAGGAACGGCCGAGCAGAAGTCCCTCGTGCTGGGCGGAGAGGCAGCCATGTGGGGAGAGTACGTGGACGCCACCAACCTCCTGCCGAGGTTGTGGCCGAGAGCCTCAGCCGCAGCGGAGCGTTTGTGGTCCTTGCCGGTGAGCGAAGCGCCCTCCACGGACGATGCGGCCTACAGGTTGGACCAACACCGCTGCAGGATGCTCAGGTAAGGAGAGGCCGAAGAGTTAGGCCTCGGTGGGACTCTTCGGTGTTTTTGATATGCGAATTAGAACAAAAGCCAAGGTGTTGATGTAAGACATTTGAAGAGAATAAGTTTTGAGTTTTCGGGAGTTGGTAGAAAATTTTGGAGTAAAAATTTAGGGCTTCTGTTTCCGGGAATTATTGATTTAAGAATTAGAAAAAAAAGAGTGCGGCAGTTATT
>BOPN01002666.1:55000-82500 GCA_017312705.2 Penaeus japonicus | reverse complement strand
AGACATAAAATATATACATATATTTTAATCCGAAGCTGTTAGCAACTGCACAATAATTAAAAGCAAATAGTGTAAACCAGCATGGAACAGTACCAACTTCCTGATATGATTCACGAAGAGGAACATAGCTTTTGACTACACACGAGTGACTGCCTGCCTTGACACCAGCAGAAGAGAGCCAGTCACGCACAGTTACCGTGACGTCATAACTATTCAACCAATCGTGAAGAGTCAGGTAACGTCATACCTGGAGGTTGGTTGCACAAGTCAACAGGAACGGAGAAAGTTCAGCCGTGAATATTAGTCTACTTGAATTGAAGATGCATTTCAAGGGAGATTTCTAGATTATCACTTGATTTAATTAAAGAATTATCGGATTGCAATTTGAGAGAACGATGTTATTTTGTCATTATACAAACACATATGAATGGCAAATCAGCAAAATTATTTTGTTTAACGTTTGGATCTTCTGTCAATTACAATTAATTGCTTAACTCTCTCTGTTAATATTCACTTGTATAACTTTGGTAATAACGCAAAAACAGTAACAATACAAATAACTGAATAACACTTATCATGATAATACAAAGAATCAGATAATGATTGCAGAATAATTGGAAAGACGACATTGCCAATGAATAATTATGCTACTAACATTATTCAAAAAAGTGAAATGCAAACATCAGTCATAAGCATAACCCTCGTTATAAAAGGTACTTTAGAGGGAAAAATAACATAAGAACACCTGGAACATGAGAACGCCAGGAACAGAAAACATTAAAATAACAAAAGCCAAAAGCAGACATTTGATAAACCCATTTCCTCACAACACGGTTACTTGAGCAGTTCATTGTGACTAACTGCACTGTTCTTAAAAATTATCGTTCAATCCTTTGTTTTTCACGCCTTGTCGTCAATTGTAACCGGAAAATGTGTAAAATGTCATGTGATTTACCAGAGTGAGTTACCGACTAGGATTTTTTAAAATTATTAACCATTATCAAATATTAACCAATAGTTTTTACATCATTATTAACATTATATATCAATATAGTTATCTTATTATTGGTATTATCGGTATTTTCATCAACATTTATCAATATTACTGCTGCTGTCATCATAATCATTATAGTAATGGTGCTAGTACTTTTAATATATTTTATTATCACAAAAAATAGATTTGGAACATAATTGTTATCACCATTATTATCAAGTATAGTTATAATGTGCATTACTATTGTTATCATTATCGTTACCGGAATAGTTGTCCTTATTACCACTATCATTGTCATTGTTATTGTTATCAACAGTATCATTGTTATCATTATAGTTATCATCACCGTTACCATTGTCATCATTATCACTACCTCTGCTATTCTCAGCAGCAGTTGTATCACTATCATTCATATTGTTATCATTATCATCATTAGTAGTTAAACAATTATGATTACCGGGTATTCCACAATAACCATATTTTCATCATTGTCATCATCACCAATTGATATCATTATGCTAACATCACAGTCATCATAATAATTACAATATTCAAATTCATGTTTTTTAAATGCTGACAAGTTTTTTTTTCATCAGTTCTATTGTTGGATTATTCTGTTCCCGGGAAATCCCATTAAGAAACATTTTCCTATTACAAGTACCTGAATTGATTTATGAACAGGCCTAACAGATGTTTTTATTGATCGGTACGTGTATTTGCGCACGCGCATAACCAAACACATACACGCATACACTCACAATGTACATATATATGTATTTATTTATGTATGTATATATATACAAACATATAGACAGATAAATATCGTGAGCATAAGAATGTATGGATACATTGTGATTAATATATAACTAAACTGTAATGATTTAATTGCGAAAACTTTGTAAGAAAGATAAAACTTAGAAGACATAAACGCTCGCCTGTTAAGACGCCCCCCTCAAGGTCATAATCAATGTGATTCATCCCCCCCTCCCCTCTGACTTTCTTATTGTGTGTTTCTTTTTATATTTTATATGCACTGTCATGTTTTGAGGATAGTGTATGTATTTCATATGAAGCTATGAATCGTGCCTTCTGCATGCTATGTGAGAAATGAGACAGAAATTATTGCAGTTGATTAAAAATAAAAGGTTATCTGTACAGCTAACAGGTATAATGTCATCAGAAACTGCAAACAACTGCAATTTGCATTCAGTGCTTTTTGGCGAGCACATTGTTTCTGGTTCATCTTTTGCCGGTCAGATCCTGTGGAGACTTCTTGCCTGCTTTTTTCCTGGCAACTCTAAGGCAGACCTTGCCTTGGAGAGTAATAGACAGTTGCTTTCCAGCTCCGTCTCAGCCAGCCGAAGGCAACAAATGTTTTCGGGAGTTGCTTGCCAAAAAAGCCACGATTTTATTTGGAGTTGCGACAGAGAGAGGCCTTGCAACAATCATTCTCATATTACAACATCTTCACATACGATATACATTTCTGTTATTTCTATTTAGAAAATGCCGCCAATTACTTGCTGCACATTCTGCAGCACAGTAACGAAGTAGGAAGTAAGTTTCATAATAAACAGGCACTTTTCTTTACGCTTCGTTCTGGACACAATGATGACTTGGCTATCAGTGTACATAGTTTGCCTCATATTGCTATCGGGCGTGCAACGTGACATCACACATTAACCGGTGATAAGCTGCCAAATCTACCTGAACCCGAAGAGCGTTAAAACCGACTAGATAAGCCAACCGCTTACCGATATTCAAAGATAAAGGCGTTATCAGCCGCATCCCGGACGGTGCTGCCACGAAGCGTCCAACGACAGAACGACTCAGTCTGTGGTTAGTGGGCGGCGCGTGAGTCCTGACGTCACGGTGAAATCAATATAAAAGCTCTCTCACGTTCCTTCGCAATGTCAGAGTCACCTACGAAGAAGAGCAAGATGGCTACGTCTTTGGATCAGCTGAAGGAAATGACGGTGGTCGTAGCGGACACCGGCGATTTCGAAGGTAAAGAGCAAGAGTGGATGCTGGGTCTGATGCCACCTGTTGGGGCACCGGCGTCCTGGCGTGGCTTATCACCTGCCCCTTTTTTGACACCCGCTCCCACCTCTTTTCGTGTTTCACGCGTTATGCAATGAAAGATGGATTCTTCCTCTGAGTTGTGCTCCTATATTTGGAAGTTGATTTGTGCAAGGACACTGGGTGCTGTTGTCAACGTTTCTACAGTGCGTAATAATGGGGTTCAAAAGGTTGAAGGTTCGTGATGCAAGCGGCGAGAGGTTGGGCTCCGGGTAGGTGAGGGGGAGGGAGGGGGGGGGAGATGGGCATCGGTGGGTATGCGACGTTGAAGAGGATTATGAGGGTGGCAGTGTGAGATCAGCACAATATTCAGGATTTAGGCTCTTACACTCCCGTTGTTACTGTTGTATAATAAGGTTCTGAGCCTCGTAATGTGAAGGACACGTTTGATATTTAATGTCATTTGCATAATGTCGATATATTTAGATCTGAATTAACGATGACGGCCGGGAGTGGCGGAGAACAAGAAGGAAAATGGATTTATGTATAAGTTTCTCTCATTAATCAGATATAAAGAGCAAGCAAATACGTAAATTCACAACAGCAAGAAATCCATAGCACCGCGTTTCTTGACTTCAAATAAAGTCTCGATTGAATTAGATAAAGACACAATAGAACAACAGATCATTCCAGTTTTTCCAAATATCGGTTACATGGAAGGGCTTGTTCTAGTCATCTGCAACTTAGCTGCTTCGTAGATGATTGGGGATTGGGTATATATATATATTTTTTTGGAATAAGTTAGGTGTAGTTATTGATTTTCAAGTTGATCAGGGAGATATATTGGTGTTGGAAGGAGGGGTTTCGAGCAAGTGATGTCAGCGTTGGAAAAAAAATAGTGACTGTTGGAAGGAGTGATTGAAGGAACTAGAAGTGATGGGGGAGGGGGGGGCAGTGTTGGCAAGAGTGATCGGCTGAGGTGGTATCACTGTTGGAAGGAGTGATTGGTGGACGTGGTGTCAGTGTTGGAAGGAGTGGTTGTAAGAGCAGGTGTTGTCAGTGTTGGAAGGAGTGATTGGAAGAGCAGGTGTTGTCAGTGCTGGAAGGAATGATTGGAAGAGCAGGTGTTGTCAGTGCTGGAAGGAATGATTGGAAGAGCAGGCGTTGTCAGTGCTGGAAGGAGTGATTGGAAGAGCAGGTGTTGTCAGTGCTGGAAGGAATGATTGGAAGAGCAGGCGGTGTCAGTGCTGGAAGGAATGATTGGAAGAGCAGGCGTTGTCAGTGCTGGAAGGAGTGATTGGAAGAGCAGGCGTTGTCAGTGCTGGAAGGAATGATTGGAAGAGCAGGCATTGTCAGTGCTGGAAGGAGTGATTGGAAGAGCAGGCGTTGTCAGTGTTGGAAGGAATGATTGGAAGAGCAGGCGGTGTCAGTGCTGGAAGGAATGATTGGAAGAGCAGGCGGTGTCAGTGCTGGAAGGAATGATTGGAAGAGCAGGCGGTGTCAGTGCTGGAAGGAATGATTGGAAGAGCAGGCGGTGTCAGTGCTGGAAGGAATGATTGGAAGAGCAGGTGTTGTCAGTGCTGGAAGGAATGATTGGAAGAGCAGGCGGTGTCAGTGCTGGAAGGAATGATTGGAAGAGCAGGTGTTGTCAGTGCTGGAAGGAATGATTGGAAGAGCAGGCAGTGTCAGTGCTGGAAGGAATGATTGGATGAGCAGGCAGTGTCAGTGCTGGAAGGAATGATTGGAAGAGCAGGCAGTGTCAGTGCTGGAAGGAATGATTGGAAGAGCAGGCAGTGTCAGTGCTGGAAGGAATGATTGGAGGAGCAGGCGGTGTCAGTGCTGGAAGGAATGATTGGAAGAGCAGGCGATGTCAGTGCTGGAAGGAATGATTGGATGAGCAGGCAGTGTCAGTGCTGGAAGGAATGATTGGAAGAGCAGGCGATGTCAGTGCTGGAAGGAATGATTGGAGGAGCAGGCGGTGTCAGTGCTGGAAGGAATGATTGGAAGAGCAGGCGATGTCAGTGCTGGAAGGAATGATTGGAAGAGCAGGCAGTGTCAGTGCTGGAAGGAATGATTGGAAGAGCAGGTGATGTCAGTGCTGGAAGGAATGATTGGAAGAGCAGGTGATGTCAGTGCTGGAAGGAATGATTGGAAGAGCAGGCGGTGTCAGTGCTGGAAGGAATGATTGGAAGAGCAGGTGTTGTCAGTGGTGGAAGGAATGATTGGAAGAGCAGGTGTTGTCAGTGGTGGAAGGAATGATTGGAAGAGCAGGTGTTGTCAGTGCTGGAAGGAATGATTGGAAGAGCAGGTGTTGTCAGTGCTGGAAGGAATGATTGGAAGAGCAGGTGTTGTCAGTGCTGGAAGGAGTGATTGGAAGAGCAGGTGTTGTCAGTGCTGGAAGGAGTGATTGGAAGAGCAGGTGTTGTCAGTGCTGGAAGGAATGATTGGAAGAGCAGGCGATGTCAGTGCTGGAAGGAGTGATTGGAAGAGCAGGTGTTGTCAGTGCTGGAAGGAATGATTGGAAGAGCAGGTGATGTCAGTGTTGGAAGGAATGATTGGAAGAGCAGGCGGTGTCAGTGCTGGAAGGAATGATTGGAAGAGCAGGCAGTGTCAGTGCTGGAAGGAATGATTGGAAGAGCAGGCGGTGTCAGTGCTGGAAGGAATGATTGGAAGAGCAGGCGGTGTCAGTGCTGGAAGGAATGATTGGAAGAGCAGGCGGTGTCAGTGCTGGAAAGAATGATTGGAAGAGCAGGCAGTGTCAGTGCTGGAAGGAGTGATTGGAAGAGCAGGTGTTGTCAGTGCTGGAAGGAATGATTGGAAGAGCAGGCGGTGTCAGTGCTGGAAAGAATGATTGGAAGAGCAGGCAGTGTCAGTGCTGGAAGGAGTGATTGGAGGAGCAGAGGGTAATGTCAGCATTGCAACAGAGGATTGGAGGTGTCAATGTTAGGTGAAAAGATAAGAAGACTTTAGGTATGGCCTATAATTAGGGTAGGAAAGGAATGTCGTGATGAGTCGAGTCCTGCTTTGTCGTGAGGAATGGTAGCACAAAATTACCCTTTGGAATGTCCCCTCATGGAATGTGATCAATAACTTGTAAGTGGATGTCACGAGCATGACTAATGAAACAAATACTTGTACCTTTGCAAAATGTTTGATGTAAGTTCTTAGACATATTACATATCAAGTTGACTAGTAGTTGTATATTTTTACTGATCATTGGTATTTAACATTATTATAAACTCATTGAGTACTCATGTCTATATATATATTTTTTTTCCAGCAATGAAAAAATACAAGCCAACTGATGCCACCACCAACCCCTCTCTGATCCTCCAGGCTGCCAACATGGAGCAATATGCCCCCCTCATTGAACAAGCTGTTGAATATGGCAAGAAGACTGGAAGGTAAGAGAAGAGTATTATTATTTTTGCTTTATATTGAGATATGATAATTTTTTTATGGATTATATTTATATTGCTTATTGCACTGTACAATGTTTTATCTACAGTTGAGACAATGATTGTGAATGATTGATTACTGAAGTTTATTGAATGTAGGCCTCCTTCAAAAGAAAAATTTAGATGTGTTTCCAGTGTGGAAACAGAGCAGAGAGAGTTGTGTAATGACCCTGGGTGTGTTCATGGCCTGTGAGTTCTGCCAGGCACTCCAGAGATGTGGAAACTCAGGCTGCCTACTGGAGCTTGTGAGAAAGTTTGGCCCAAGGCTACAGCAGTCCATATGCTGGACTGTTGTGTTGCCTTGCTATTGATATGTGCATTACTCTTCTAGATTCTTTTTTTTAGTTTTAGTATTGATTTAATTAAAAAAAAACAAATCATCAAGTTATTATTTGATATGTTCTTTTGATATTATTATTGTATAACTGGTAGTAACATGGAATTATTCATTTAAGTTGATGTTGCAAATATTTTGATTAATAATCTCTACATTTAACTTGAAGATTAAATGTGTGCTATGGCCCTTTACAGTTAAAAGCTCTGCTTTCTCTGTGGCAGAAGAGCTGTGTCTGTGTAATCTTGCCAGGAGCTTTGAAAGGCTCAGTTATGCAAATGAGTACATGATTCTTGTGGGAATTCAAAGCCATGGATTAGAAATAATACAGAATTGTTTTTTCTTCATTTTTTTCTGTTAGTTTCAAAACCTTATAGTTTACTATCTGAACCTTAGACTTTTTTTCTTTTTATTTCATTTTCCAGAAGTGGAAAGGGAAAAACAAGATAACAATTAGGTGTATGATTGTGGGTTAACCTGAGTGATGGAAAGAGTGTTGCCAACTTACAGAGATAAGACTTTAGTCATGTAAAGCGACACTAATATCATGTTTCAAACTTCAACTCTCTATTTATTCTTCACGAATACTAAAATAAAAGTAGTGTTTAAAGTTATAATAATTAATTGTATTATTTATAACTATATTATAAATGATATTGCAAAACTAAGCCAGCAACTACAGAAAGTTCATACTATATTCTACAAAGCTGTAAATATGTAGTGGTGAGTGAAAAAAAAATTGCTTCAGGCAAAATTCTTGGCAAAGCCTCCCCATCATGACTTACCAAGATAGGGAAAGGAGAAGGGAGGCAGGTAGGGTGGAAAGGGTTGTGTAAGAGTGATGTTATAGAAAAGAGATTTGATGAAGGATGATTTCGTTGTTTTAATCCACAAAGGGAACTATAGAGGGATCCTTTTGAATAGATTGGGCTACTTGTTTTTTCATTATTATAAAGATATACCAGATTTGATAGCCTTATTTTTTTAATGTGTAATTTATTTATATTTTAATACAAATAGGATGAAATGGTACTCCTGTTCTGAGTAACATACAGTAACTGTCATGGTATATTTTGAGAATAATCAAAGCTTTTTTACTTCCTGTATGTTTGTGATGATAATCTAGAGCCTAGACTGTAAATCTGAAAGTCACTTTCTAGTGTAATCAAGAGTGTTACCTTGGCAAGTGTTGGTGCGTGAGGCGTGACAGTGGTAGCCAGCCGAGTGTGACAGTGACTCATACAGCTGGCTTATCATCCATCACATCATGAGAGAGAAAGATACAGCATCATGATAAAACTGGTTTTAATTGTATGACTGTACAAATTTTATTGTGTAAAATCCCAAGAGTAAGGATTCTCCCTCCCTCTCTCACTCGCAAAACCAGAACCATTTGTCCTTGAACACTTATTTTTTTCCTAGTAAGGTTCTGATGGGGAGTTCCTCAGGAAGTCCTTTTCTTTTATTTGCCTTTTTTTTTTCTTCAAGGGATATCCCTGTCATTCTATATGCGGAGTTGTAATTTCCTATGTCTTTAGATTTTTTTTTTTTTTTTTATTTATGTTTATTTTTTATGATTCTGACTAGACATTCTTCTGAGTATTATTCTTAACATTTATATTTACAGCAATGCAGAAGAAAAGTTGACAGCAGCAATGGACAAGCTGTTTGTCTTGTTTGGATGTGAAATTCTCAAGATTGTCCCAGGACGTGTTAGCATTGAAGTTGATGCTCGCCTAAGCTTTGACAAAGTGGCCAGTGTCACCAAAGCCAAGAAATTCATCTCCATGTTTGCTGAGGAAGGCATTGATAAGGAACGTATTCTTATTAAGCTGGCATCCACCTGGGAAGGCATTAGTGCAGCAAAGTAAGTTTTTGTAAACTAAGTTATTACAAACTTTTTTTTTGTATCTGTTTGGCTGTATATTTTTATAAATTTGTATCCTGCATATAAAGTAACATACAATATATATCTTTTTCATAATGCCAGTTAAAATTGATGTTTGCATCACTGTTTGCTTTGCCTTTTATATAAGGCTGAAAATTATTTTAAAAGCAAGATTAAAAAAAAATATGTATGTTCACTACTAGCTGTGTCAGAGAGAGAAATCATGTAGACAACCTAATCTTAATCCAAACTTTAATCAACATAATTGAAACCTGATAATTCCAGAGAGCTTGAGGAGGAGCACGGAATCCACTGCAACCTCACACTCTTGTTCAGCTTCGCCCAGGCTGTAGCATGTGCAGAGGCAGGAGTGACTCTCATTTCGCCTTTCGTTGGACGTATCCTTGACTGGTGAGTCGGTTTATTTCTGTTCCGTTTTTTTTCACAGTATGATTACTAGGGTTAATTATACTTTGGTGGAAGATTTTTTAATTGGCAGGTATGTCTCAGGATATTTTTTAAACAAGTCTTCAAAATACTGAATGTATACTACATTGAATTATAAACAAGATTATTAAGGAAGATACAGTTTTCCCAAATCTAAAAATAAATAAATAAAGATAAGTGTAAATGGTGAATGCATTGTGTATATATTATATATGATGTGCAACCTTTAATGCCATTCAATAATAAATAAGTTGGCATCAACAGGTATGTGGCAAACACAGGCCAAAAAACTTATGAAGCCCATGAAGATCCTGGTGTTAAGAGTGTCACCAAAATCTACAACTACTATAAGAAGTTTGGATACAAGACTGTTGTTATGGGAGCTTCCTTCAGAAATGATGGTAAAATGCTACCTTTTTTTTTTGTTTTTTTTTTATTTCTTTTTGTTTTGCTTCACCCTCTAGTTTTTGTGCATACGATCTGAAGTTGTGTGTTACAGATTTCGGTATGTTTCAGCATGTTTGCTTTTATGTCAGAGTTTGAGTAGTCCTCATATCTTACTGCTTACAGAGATTGTCAAATGCTTTTCTTTTTTAAGGTGAAATCCGGGAGCTTGCAGGATGTGATCTTCTGACTATTAGCCCAAAACTCTTGGAACAACTTCAGAACTCAAAGGAACCCGTGACCCAGCGTCTGTCTGAAGCCAGTGGTAAGTTCTTTTTTCTTTATTTTGGGTACACATGAGATTGCAGTTCAAAGATTTAGTCTGTCAGGCTTTATGTATATCTATTTATAAACTTTTTTTTTTTTTTTTTTTTTTTTTTTTTACATGCTAAGCCATATAGTGCTTTTGAGGAGGGGGGGAGGGAGATGTTGTGGTTTCTCATTGAAAAACTGGTGAAGAATATGAATGCTGGAGTAGCCAAGTACTTTCCTTCTGAAGAGAAGACCAAGAGTTTACTTTTTTTCAGTGGTGTAGTTCACTCATAAGTATATTTCATCATGTTAAAGATATTTTAAACTATTAGCATGTTTTTTTTAATGATTTTTTAATAAGGATTTGGAATTTAAATAAATAAATATGGTGTAATTTTAACAGCAAAGAAACATGATTTGGAGAAGGTTGAAATGAAGGAACCCAAATTCCGCTGGGAAATGAACGAAGACCAGATGGCTACAGACAAGCTCTCGGAAGGAATCCGCAAGTTTGCAGTAGATGCCATCAAGTTGGAGAAGATGCTTGTAGAGAAGTTGAAGTAATTGCCACATTCCATAATGTTCCTAATAGGTTATGGTGTACTGCCATTCCAACATTGTTCAAACAGGAATTTTTATTTTCTTACTAGTGAATCCTGGAACATTTAATTTCCATATTTATTATGAACACATTTCATAAGTACACTGAAGATAGGTGCCTGCTTGTCAATGTAAGGTTAATGTATGGATGCTTGTTTGGAAGAAATGATAAGAAAACATATTGGTAAATGTTTAAAAAAATGTAATGGTTGTAAATCCTGATGGCTTGCAACATCTGGTATCAGGGCAATTAAAGTGGTTCTACTGGTAAACCTCATGTACTGGGACTGTTTTCCTGGGTGCATGGTATTGGGATACTTGTAATAGTAGTAGTAGTAGCAACAGCTCGTAGTTTGGAGTTGGCTTTGTTAAAGTTGCTTTCAATTTTTTATTTTTTTTAGAATAGTTTTGTTTTCCTAATGTTTGCTTCAGTTATTTGGAATTGTAACTGTTTTACTAATATTTACAAATGAAAAATGTTACTATTACAGCCAAAGAAAGAAAAGAAATTTTATTATGTTTGTGAATTAGTACTCTCTACATCTTATCAACAGTAAAACTGTAATTAAGTTAAAATATCATATATTTTATATAGTATATTTGCTAACAAAATGTATTTAGTCAAGCAGTTATACAAGGGTAGTAATTGTATATTGGAATAGGAAAACTTTCATACAGTTAATGATAGTACAGCAGTGAAACTGCCATCTATATCACATTTTCCAATATGCTTAGGGTTGCCTGCAATTGTATTTCATACACAGGATTCTTAATAAAGCAATGTTATTCACAAATCATTTTCCTGCACCCTTTTGCACACTGCACAATGGCAGGTGTTTTTTTTAATGTTTGGACACAACTGTTCTTTTCTAAATCTTATTAAAATTGATTTTTTAAAATCTTGTTGGTACAGGAAAGCAAACATCCAAATTATACTTGACATTTTTATCAGTGTGATTCTGATATTTTTCCCCATGTTGGAGGACAATTGGCCCATTTATATATCTAATGCCTAGAAAGAGTTGACACAAAAGTTCTTTAAGTGAAACAATATTTTTGAGTTGATTTTCGAGTCCTGACCTCAAAGTCAACTACTTGAAAGTACACTTTTTATTCATGCCATTATTTTTTTTTATTTTTTTTTTATTTGTTTTTTTAATCTTATCACACAGACCTTCATAAGTGGTGCTGTGTTGCTCTTGCTTCTATGCTTTTACTTTGAAATGCCTCTTTGGATAATGCTTATTTTGTATGTTTGGCCACGACTGAATGCCAAGATTCCAATTTATACATTTATTTTTTTATTACAGTGTCTTCCTTATTATAACAAACCAGCTTGCATTTTCAAATTCAAGTATTCACCTCTTAAATGTAGATTGAATATAATCTTAAGGTGCATTAACTGGTGAACGCAAATGTTGGTACTCTCAACTGTTTTTATATTAGTCAGTTTTATCCGAGTGAATATTTAAAGTGTGCATTTTAAAGTAGCTGAACACCATTCTCACTACTCTCCAGATGCATGTTCTGTCTTTTCCTCCCTTATTTATTTCCAAAGCTTGCTTAGGTTTGACCACATATGTATCAATTTTGTAGTATATTTTGTCTAGTATAATCAGGCATTTACTTTCTTTTTTAAGAAAATAGGATACAGCATTTCATGTTAATGGAAGAGTCCAGTTCTTTAGTTCTTCAGTAGTAAAGTTCCTTCTTTTAAAGTTTACATCAGTTAAGTAAAAGTATCTGCTGCATCAAACCAAAGTTTTTAATATTAGAGTGCTACTACTTACTAGTACTTGTCTTTCAGGAGTACAGCAGCCAGATCTATCTTCTGTTGCTACAAGGCATAAAAAAATCTTTGGTCTGTTTTCACCTTTTAACATAGATATTTATTGTGGGTTGTTTTACAGTATAGTCATATACAGCAATATTTACAGTATTTAAGAATAAATAAAATTCCCCAACATCAAATTGGTAAGAATAAGAAAAAAAAAAACTGTCAATGGCATAGTTTGATAAAGAAAAAAAAATCTGCCTGCCATGACACACTTGTGAGAAAAAATATAATAATAATGATGTACTACAACTGTCATTTTCAATTTCATCCTACATTCCTGCAACTGTCAATTCCAAAAAGATTTTTAAAAAGTGAAGGGAACAATTTAATTTGCTGAAATGTATTTAGGTGGAGCAGGTGGTTCAAATTCTCCCACTTCCTCATCATAGTAGTTGGCAGCTCTGAATGGCCTGAGCTCCCAGCTAATGCGGTCCTCCATCTTGGTCAGGGGAACATCAAGGTCCTCGAGAGTTGGAAGTCCGGTGGTTGTATCAGATACTGCCTCCTGAAAAGGGCCAGCACTTTTAAAAATAAGGTATCCTCGATAATGATAGTAACATATATGTCTACTGATGGAAGAGCAACATCATTTCTTAACACACAAGTAGCATAAATCTTTGTTTTGGGCATTTCATTTTACCTTAACTTATAATTTTTAGTGTGTACATTTTTCTATATCCTTCAGCAACTGTCTTCATATACTGTTACTGCTACATTTACATTTTCATAAAATGAATACACCCAACCAATCTTAAACTTGATAATGGGGTGCATTTATGTGTAACAGTAATTAAAAAAAAAAGGGAAAGAGCAATGTTGGACTTACCCTCTCTACCTTATCCCTGGTAAGTGTGTTGACAGGCCATGATGGGCAGAATTCTGTGATCCTTGCCTTCACCTTGAAGAATGGGTCCCATTTCATGTCATAACTCATGTAACCATAATTCTCGTCTTTGCGCATAACGCGATGGAACCAGTCAACCAGCTCAATCAACTCGTAACGGCGTGGGCTGAAATAATTGCATCCATTACAGGTTTTTATTAATATATATAATAAAAAAATAATAATAAAAATAAAAAAATAAATATACATATATAAAAATAAAATGCTGATATGCTGTGATTATTATTTTAATCAGAAATAATGAAGCTACTATCTAAAATTACAACCAAATCAAAATAATTACACTGCAGTATTCTGCAAAGTACTTACCCAACAGCCTCGTATGTCTTTCCAACAGCTTCATGATCCTTTACAGCATTAACAATGCCTTGGGCCACATCACTAACATAAACTGGCTGCTTCCAGATATCCTTGCCAGCCTTGGGCAGGGGCAGGAGACGTCCCTGGTGGCGCCACAAACCTGCATAGTATCTGAAAAGAAAGCACTTATATGGATTATGTTGCATTTAAGACAGCTGAATTGATTTCATATCAGCTAGATTTTTACCAGATATATGACATAATATTCATTCAAAACAATTCAGATATTTACCTGAGGAAACGATCTTCCTGGCCATATACATCACTGGGGCGGAAAACAATTGCCTCGGGGAAAGCAGCCCTCACAGCCTGCTCTCCAAGGCCCTTTGTCTTCAGGAACTGAGAGCCTCC
The DNA here is from genome assembly GCA_017312705.2 of Penaeus japonicus. Taxonomy (NCBI): domain Eukaryota; kingdom Metazoa; phylum Arthropoda; class Malacostraca; order Decapoda; family Penaeidae; genus Penaeus; species Penaeus japonicus. The sequence continues at coordinate 68,612 of BOPN01002666.1, read as the reverse complement.
CTTGACAATGTAACCCTGTGATGTAAGATGAACAGCATTTGAAAAACAAACAAAAAAACAAATTTAATTCAATACAAAATAATAATTGCAGAAGAAAAAATATTGTTTAAACTGACTACATTACCTCATGTTCAATATTGGAGTTCAAAGCAGAAACATGAATAAATTTCTCAACTCCCATCTCCTTGCTGATGCGTGCCAGTCTCTCAGCTCCTTCAATATGAACCTGGAACAAAAGCAAAGACATATTGGGTCTATTGATTGAGTTGACAGTAAAGGACAGTATTAATGGAGGTACTCCTGTTTTAGTATTTAGTTCTGTATACAATTTATATCCCAAGATTTTAATTTCCTAAAATCATAATTTAAGCTAATTAAGAAGAGAAACAAGCAATGATTTTATGTCTTAGAATGTATGCACTTCTTACAGTTTCTATCAAGATGTTTTCTTTACCCTTTTAACTATGAGAGAGTATTCTATATTCAGTATTTCAATATCTATCACCCTGATTTCATAACTTTCAGTTTATGCACCAACACATGATACTAAAGAGAAAGCATCTTTGTACAAGTTTTGATTGCCTCAGACATTGTTATTTTCTCAAATATATATTTTACTGTAACATGTGCAACAATATGCTTTGGTAAAATTCTTGATATTCATGCAAAATTATACGAACCTAAAATAATTTCCTAATGCAAGGGAAGACTATTCTTGAGTGGAAGTAATAAAGTGATGCTCTAAAAACTGTACTTGCATCACAAGGTACCCATGCCATAAGACCTACTAAATTCAAATTTTAACTGTTTTCCCTAACATCTTGCTAATTACTAACAATAATGGAGGGTGGGATGGCTAACCTTTTCGAAGGAGAAATTCATGGTTTCCCAGTCACGACCTATTAGGTTGATGACGACGTTGGAATGCTTGACTGCCTTGCGGATGACCTCTTCGTCAGTCAGGTGGTAAGGGATGAAGAGCACCTGGCCCAAGTCACCAGCCAACTTCAAGGGCCTAACGTCATAATGGTCTCCACGGTATGGGATTATCATCTGAAACATTAAAAAGATGTCATAATGGTCTCAAAAAGTATGGAATTATCAAGTAGCAAAATAATACAAAGACATCACAGTATGATATTATCATCTGTAACAAAGTATTATGAAGACATATATAGCGAGTCGTATCCTAGATGGAAAAAGACTAATGTAATATAATTATGTTATCAATGATTTTCACGAAAAGCTTATCAACTGCCCAACTGTATTCTACTGACCATATGCCCTGAATATTAGTGGGTGGATTGCAACATTTATTGATACTTAATAAATTACTGAACAGGAAAGAGATGCTAGTATCAACAGTTAATGAACAACAAAATATAAAACTTTTATCACATAATCATATAAACTTGCCAACTACACCTTAAAAAGTACCTAAAAATAGAAATATGTGGAAAACTCAGTACATCTGAAGTGAATACTCTGGTTGTCTTTCAGGAGGATAAGGAATATATTTATATAACATGAGAAAGTGTTAGAGTAACCCCTCATACATTAAAATAGCCAACAACATTGAATGGCAAGAATTTCCTTATTAAAAAAGTGATCTGATATGGTATATACAAATATCAATTCTATATATAAAGGCATAGATGAGACTGAATAACTTAAGAGATATAATTAAAATGTGAGCGTCATGCTGGTGGCAAGGTCAGCGAGCTGTGAATACACTATGGCAAGATGGCCATGCGCAGCTGAATCAGCCTTGTTGTTAATGGGTTAATTACACCTCTAGGGTTGTGAAGTTATTTAGTCTCATCTACACTTTTAAAGAAATTTGTAAACTTTTACTCTGTTCACCAATTCTGTTAATTAACTCACCTGCGTCCCAGTCTTTCCCAAGCGATTGCAAACATATCGCCCCATGAAGCCAGAGGCACCAAAAATGGTTGCAACATTGCCGGAAAAGGATGAACGCCCACCTCGCCCCCTCTTCAGGGCTGACACCTCAGGCCTTGTCAAGAAGTGCACATCTGAGGAATGGCGGTGCTGCACTGCCACAACAGCACCGAGACGGGCATTTAGCCCGTTACCTGTAATCAGTTTATGCATTACAAAATGTCCAAATGCTTGTAAAATGTGTTTTAGAAGAAAATCAAACACACACACACTATCTTTGCCAGAAAAAAGTTACCATAAAATGGTGTAACTATGAATATTTGGGTATTTCATACACTTCTGGATAAAATGTAAAAAGCTAAATTACTGGTAATATAGCTGTATTTTATGGAAAAAGTGTATAATTTTTAGATGCAGGTACTGCATGATCTCAAATATTTTAGATATATCTTGGTCAAATGGGCAATGAAAGCTATGCTCTGAAAAAGCAGTCCTTACTTGGGGTCTAAAGTGCCTGAGGGATAATTCAGTGCCAGTGATTGTCAGCCCTAGTGGTCCTGACTTTATTATCTCTTAAATACAAGTTTAGAGCTTAACCCATTCACGCCAGGGCTATTTCGGCTCCAAATGGCCGGGGTATTTGAACGCATAAGCCTAATGCCTCAGAATTCTCGGGCGCACTAGCTGTGAGTGAGCGCTGTATGCCCACTCGCCCAACGCACTGGCCTTGACTAAGTATCTTGTCTCTGCCGTCTGATCCAAAAAACACTGAATGTGATAGCAAGTCAACTGGCACAAATGGGTTAATACTGTAAATGAGTTGCGTATAAATATGAAATTAATATTGTCAATATAAATGGGTTGTTTCTGTGATATTTACCAGTGTGTGCATTGATTTCTTAAGATATTTTTCATTTCATTAACCCAAATCCTCCGGATGGCATGCAGTGAAGATGTCACATTCTTGGCCCAAACTCCGGTCGTCATGTAAAGTGACGGCACCTCGATGCCGGGCGTCATAAGATAAGACCCCAAAATAAGTTTAGGCCTACGCGTTAGTCTCCCGGAAATGCATCACGCACCAGTTATCAACAACCCGGAGCATTTGGGTTAACATAACACTACTTAAATAAATATCAGGGCATCAACTTGTAAGTTGTGCCATCTTTACTAACAAATATGGTAATGATAGGCTGTCTATGTTTACTATCAAGACATATAAGGGAGGAGTCTAGAGCTTTTGCCCCCAAATAAAACACTTTGTTCTAATTTACTTGATTTTTTGGAATCTCTTTTTCACTTACAGAATTTGCTGTAATTTTTCCTCCCGTTTCTTGCTCATGTTCCATGTTTTACTACCACATAAAGGAACTGAACACACACAAGATTTCAATATTTGATTTCTTACAACGAAAGTGATCTGGTTTGCCAAAACATTCACAAGGACTTTCAAAAATTTCTTTGCTATACCTATCCCTTGTTTTATTTCAGTTATATCTGCTATTGCTTGTCAAAATACTATCTAGATAACTAAACAGTTCTACCTGCCTGATGTTCTACCTCACTCCATTTGACACATAGTTTGTCACTTTCTATAACAATTTTGTCTACAATATCTGTAAGTTCTTTTCTGAGTCTGTTATGAGTGTTATATCAGCTGCATATCTTTGTTGATATCTTCCCCAAGTACCCTGATACCTTCCATGCTTTTTACCTCTTTCCTAATCACTTCCTTGTATAACGAAAACATATTTGAGGATTGTACACATCCTTGCCTGACCCCTTGTTTGATCTCAACATATTTACTTAATTGATCATCTACTTAATCTCTCCAATAGAGATTCTTTTTTAAATGTAAGTCTTTGCCATCAAGATCTATACTGTTCAGTATTTGCATCCAACTCTTATGTCTATGTCAAACTTTATTCAAAGCCTTTGCATAGTCAATGAGACAAATGTTTATTTACTTTATTTTATTTTATTATTATTATTTTTTTTTTTGCATTTGACTGTCCCTTCAATTATTAATCTCATCATAAATGCTGCATTTCTAGTCACCCTGTTTTCCATAAGACTATCTTCTGATATATCTGTCCTTAATTTGCTTCTTACTGTTAACCCATTGCAGAGGGGTGTCAAGATATACATGACACAGGAGCTTTAACCTGAAGACAGGCGTCATGGCATACATGATATTCAGGAATTTTGGATAACTTATTTTATTGTGCTATTAGTAATGAGTGAGTGATGATGACAATTGGGATCATAATTACTATAATGCCATAATATCAAGCAGAATGGGTTTCACATAACATCCAAAACCTAGATGGCACCACTTTCTTCTAGCACCAGCAGGAAAGAGAGCCTTGAATGGCACCCGTCCATGGTCTCTAGCAAGCTCTATCTTTATAGAGTGATGGCACACAGCAAGTTGTCAAGCGCTTGCTCTAAAGTACCACTGATGAAGGATGTGAAGGCAGAGCGAGAAGAGGAAAGTGACTCAAACAATGCCCAGTGTCTACAAGGTACCCCTGTGCCAGAAGGGATGCCTTTTACTGTTGCACTCACAGTCATAAGCACAGGTTTCCTTCCTCTTCCCTACTTCTTCTCATGTTATCTTCATTGTAAATGGTCATATGTTTTGTATTCGTTCATGATAGTACACAAATACAAAAACATAAGTTGCTTTTTGTCCTCACATAAAACAGCAATACTTCTATTACACTGAGTACAAAGAAAATAATGGGTTTATATGGACCCTATACTACAATTTTAGACAACTGCAGCATTGATAGACACATATGTCTCTAATTACAATAAAAAAAAATAAAAAAAATTGCAAACACAAAAATGACTTTAATTTTACAATGAGTGACTGAACGAGTATGGGGAAAGTCAAGGAATGTTACGTGAAGCTCCCTCACTCTGAAATAAATCCCATCCTGGAGACTGGGCAAGCAAATCTATCCCCCATCTGCAATGGGTTAACAAAACAACTTTAATTCTTATAATATGACTAATTAAACTAATTGTGCTCTGCAAATCTCATCTCGTGGCCCAAGACTTTTTCAGTAGTGCAATAAATACTGATTTTGATAGTTCACAGGGGTTTAACGGGTATCAAGGGTATATTTGTAGCATATATCAGTGCATTTCATGACATTCTTCATAGTTCACAACAAAATTCCCCTGAGCTATTTCATGACCCCTTTTATTTAGGCCCTGAGGGTGGGGATTAGGGGAGGATAAGGGGGAATTACTGGTAAATTTGACTATATATGAAGGTAGAGGGTGAGAGGAATCCATTGATACTAATATTGTGGTAATTAGTACAGAAACACTATTCTGAAGATTTACTCGTTGGTCATGATATTCTAATGGGTTATATTCTGCAACTGAAATGTTGCATTTTAGCGTGGTATAATCAAAAAGCTTAGAATATCAATTTGAAAGTTCAAAAGAACAACTTGAAATTAACATCATTGGTAAATTTTCCGAATAGTGCCACGTTACTTAATATCACAAAAGTGGTATTGATGGATTCCTCTCACTCTGTACTATCCACAAAGTGTTTAAAAAAGGGGGACCTACATTGTGGGGTCCAAGGGTGGAATCGTGCATTATATCCACTATATATGAATAGCAGAGGTTGAAAGCAATCTATCCATACCACTTTTGTGGTATTTAGTACTGCAGTGCTATTTGGAAAATTTACCACACCATTTATCCAGGGTGACCCTTCCAAAGTTGGCACACATATCAAGAGGTGCAAACATATTTTTGGCAAAACATCAGACGTCCATTTCCAGCAATAGTATTGGCCCTTGCTACCGGAAGGGTGTGAATGATATCAAGAACACTAATGGGTAAACTTTAATGACATACTAAAAACAAAAGTGGTATGATGAAAATAGCAATTTTGATTTCTGGTGAGCACTACCCTTTGTAACCTCCTTAAAGGGAGATTAAATCGAGGTTCCATAAAAGCCAGAACAACATTTACCACTAGCCACTGTTTTGACAGAGATATGGATAATGGTAAGGTTCAGCAAATACTTTTTTAATAATGCCTATGAACTTGTAAACTTGGACATTGACGGACTACATTTCTAAACGTCCTATTTTCAATTAAATGATAGAGTTCCCTAAGATTTGGAGCGTTTTTCAATGTAGAATTAAACTCAAGACGTAACACTGCTAAAATACCGATCCATTAAAGAAAAACCAAGGATAAATCGATGAAATTATTGAAAGCCGGGAAGTCCATGGGAAATCAGCTGATCAACACCATGTAAACAAAGGCAGATTTTCGCCCAAGAACCAAAGATATATAACAAGAAAAGCTGTTTCCGTGATCCCCAAAGAACGGCATTGCTCGGGCTACATGTACCATAGGTCATATGTCTAAAATAGAAAATTAATCAAGCCTTACGAAGCGAAAGGACGTTCTTCTGAAGAGCCATTCTGGTGGCCGTTCCTCTCACCGTCCTGCCCTCTGGTGGACGAGGAGAGAGCTGCGTTATTTTCACTCCATTATCATTTCATCAGTGGGATACATTCAGCTAATTTGATTCGATATTTTTAATAAGAAAAAATATTTAGATTTTGTAGATTATTTTAGAATGTTAAAAGGCGTATTATTAGGTGAAAGTTATAATTCAGAGTTTAGAGAGTACTTTTGAAAATCTTTTTCAGGAAAGGATCTTAGGTTCTAGTACTTTGGCTAGTATTATGAAAGCCGTCACCTTATTTTAATGATCGACCTGATGTTGATTATCTTATGAATTTATCATAGCTATTTCCATAATCATATAAACGCAATACATCCACAAACTCTTCGTCTTCAGGTATATATTAAAGTGAAACATGTCGTTTATAAGCAAAGCCCTATAACACGACTAAAAACAACCACAACCTTAACAAACACAGCAAATTTGACCTGTATCAAAAATAACCCCACAACAACTCGGAAAAAAAGAATACCATATCCTTCTCCTTTAACAGCCACCTCGGGGCTTCTCTCTCCCGAATACCGTCGGGGTCTTGCGCGCCTCGTCCCTGGAACAGTCCTAAATGCGCACAGTCGGGAGAGAACAACATGAAGACACCAAAAACACCCGATAAATTAAGCTCCTCGCATTTCTCCAAGGTAATTAGGTCTAGGAGGGATAGTGGGATGAATGGGGATTGCAATTGTGTTGAGAGGGAGGGATTAGGAATTTAGAAAATGGGAGATTATTTATAGTTTTCTGTCGCTGAGCTTTTTGTTGTTAATCCTCATGGCGCTGAGTCAAGGGACTTCGCTGTGAACTTTTAAGTAAATGGAATATGTGTCTTTTGCGATTGTGATTCAGTCTTATTCAGGGGTTTAGGCCAACTTGGTCTATATTCCGTTTGGTTAGTGTTGTTTCCTTGGCCTTTTAGAGGAATGTACTAATGCGGGTGTTTATTTCCATTTATGGTTATGATAACACGGTGTGTAATATTTACGGTTGGGATGTTGAAATTTGGGTTATGGGGGTCGTATGAATTTCGTGCAGCAGTACGAATATATGTAGGTTTTCTGAACTCCTTTAGAAAAGTAGTTAATAAGATAGAGCAATATTAGTTCTGAGAAGATTAGCAATATTGATACTGAGAGAGAGCATGTGATAGTTATTTTGGGTTGCCAAGTTGGTCATTATTTAGTTGCTTGGTGACACTTGATTTATCAAAGAAATATGTAGTTTTCTGGTGGCGGTTGATGTTCTTAATGAAAATATATATTATTGTGGTTTGCCCTTTTCCCTCCACCCAAACAATCTTGGGAGACCTGTAGAACTGAGGATTGAATGGCGGGAAGTAGTGAATACAGTGGGGATATTGCACATTGAAAGCTTTGAAAGGCAATATTTAAGAAAAAGAAATGCACACGATTATAAATATGTTGAATTTACACATCTTGATTAACTCATCCGTGATGGGCATTTTTCGCAGTGTATTTTTTGCTCAAAATTCAAGATAGTCATTCCTTCAGTTTTGTAAATAGAGTATCATATCAAATGCTAATTAGTATGACTGCTTATATGTCATATAGATTTATATATTAAAACATTAGTCTAGAAAATAGAACTCACAACATCTTCAGATTCCTAGTCCAGGCAGATTGATGTGTAATTGACATGGGATTACTATTCATATGCTAATTTATTTGAAATATTTCATGGTATTTATCTTTAAGATACATATTAAAGGGAATCTGAAGATTTGTACTCATGTCTGAGTTTCTACGTAACCTCAACAGATTTGATCAATGTCAGATTTGTAGAAATGAAACTTATCAAGTCCTTGCCACCATTCGAATGAGTGAAATTTCATGAGGTACTTGGTGGTCTAACCTGTTTTGCTTATTTTCCTACATATTCATCATAATACTGGTATTTGAAGTATATAGAAAACTTTTTTATTTAATCTGTTTAGTCCTTGTAAAGTTCTAGTGCTAATATAATGTGTAATGGTGCTAGGCATTTGGCAGAAAACCAACTCTTTCCCCTGGATCCCCAGTGGTTACGTTCAAGCAACTCTATCTTACATATCCCTTTCTTTCCTGCTCATTATTCTTTCTTTCATGCTATAAATGTGTTCCAGTAGTAAAGAAACTGACCTTAACCCATTAACAACAGGGATATTTTGGCTTCAAATGGTCGAAACGCTGGGATATTTCAAACACACAAGCCTAATACCTCGGGATTTTCACCTGCACTGGCTGCAGCCAAGGGTTACATGCCCGATCACCCAGTGTGCCGGCCAGGAGGATAACCATGATGAAATGTCTCGTCCCTGGCAGCTGAACACTGCCACCACTTGACACAATATCTTGTCACCCATCGTTATCAGGTTAACTACTGTTTTACCGGAACCAAAAATAGATTTACTAAGCAAATTCCATTTCAATTTATTTATGATTATATTGCAAATATAAAGTTTGGAAATGAGTTAAAATAAAAATATTTAACCCCTAATTGACATCCCGTGGTCGGCAGATCGAGCCCCGACCAGGCTTTTGAGTTTCCACTGTCGTGTGCCGATTCTCTCATGAATCGGCACACGTTGACACAGGGGGGCTCGCCTCAGTGCACATAAGCCTGGCGAAGCATCTGCTCCACAAATCTAGGTTATCTTTCTCTCTCTCCCTCCCTCCTTCCCTCTCTCCTTCTCCCCCTCTCCCCCTCCCTCCCTGCCTCCTCTTCCTCCTCCTCTCTCTCTTCCTCCTCCTCTCTCTCTTCCTCCCTCCCTCCCTCTCCCTCTCTCTCCTCTTCTCCCTCTCTCTCCTCCTCCTCTCCCTCCTCTGTCTCTCCCCTCTCCTCCTCCTTTCTTCCATTTCCTTTCCCTTTTCTTTCCCTTTTTCTCCTCTTCCATCTCTGTAAGGCACTGATACTGATATTATGTGACCCAAGACATTGATCATGTATGACTACTTAATTCAATGCAATATCGATGGCAGTGTGTCTTGACCTGACGCATCCTGCTTCCTTTTGTGTTCGTTTCTGCCTCGGAACACAAGCTTTTCTAGGCAGCTGTGTTTGCTAACGGAAGATCCGAGGCAAAGAAAGTGACTGAAGATTTTTACTTAAGGACATGTAAGGATCATACAGACATACGGATCAGGACAGAAAGGGCAGACAGACAGACTAGAGCGAACAGCTCTGACCTCTGGCCTTCAGCCAGGGTCTGGTGTAATTAACAGTCCATAATAAAGACCATGGCACATGAATGTCTGTCTCTTATCCACCGACCTACAACCAGGGCATCGAGTGGTTATAACAACTGCTCTCAGTGGTGGGTTACAACTGATGGCACTGGTGGCTTACAACGAGTGCCAGCAGGTGGCTTACAATCTCCTCTTCTTACTACTCCTCTCCTCCTTTTCCTCTTTCTTCTCCTCCTCTTCCTCTTACTCAGTCCTGTCTCCTCTTCTCAATCCTCTCTCCTCTTCCACGGTCCTCTCTCCTCTTCCTCATTCCTATCTTCTCTCCCGCTCACCTCTTCCTCATTTCTCAACCCTCTATCCTTTTCCTCACTCCTTTTCTAACTTTCCCTCCTCTCCAGATAGAATGGAAGATATCTGTAGAGATAGAGAGAGAAAGAAAAGAAAGAAAAAAAAAACTTTCACTATGTAGATCATCCGGTTTTTCCTTTGTGTCAAGGACTTATCATGGCTACCAGTCAAAACATCCTCTCCTCAACTGGCTGGCACCATTTCTTGTTCTCATGAGACTATATATGGTGTGTTGTGATGTTGTAGATGTTATGATGAGTAAATTAGTTTGAATCTTTTCAAAGGCAAGTGATTATATGAGAGCGTATATTTGTATTTTCTTTATTTGCTTTTCAGTTTTTACCGGAGTATGTCGAGTATGCAGAGCGCATACGCAAAACACTCTACTATGGGAAGCTACCAACTACAGATCGACCATCCTTGCCATTCACCAGTGAGTAAGCAGAATTTTTTTATGAAATGTACATGTTGTTGTGGAAGTATTTAGATTGTATTTAGGAAGATGGACAATGAGGTGAATTGACTTGGAATTTAATCAAACAAAATTTCTCACGAAAGGTATATCGGTGGAGAAGTTCAGTGAGCTCTGCCGCCAAGATGGATTGGAAAGACTAGACCTTCGTTATGCCTCTTCTGTCTGCTATGATGCCTGCATTACGCCTTGCTCCCTCATTCTGGCACTGGTTTATCTGGAACGTCTACGCTGCAACAATCCTGAATATCTAGCCACCGCCTCTCCCTCACAGATATTCCTGGTTGCAGTGGTAAGTAATTTTGGTACTCAAGTGAAGCCATGATATTCCCTTTTATTATTTCCCTTTATTTTCCCCCATTCTTCATTCTTCTTCACTTGTAAAAGATGTTACTTATTATTTTTAGATGTACTCAGATGAAGATTTGGGCAATTTGTATTCCACAGGATGCGAAGAAAGTCTAATATATGTAGAATCTGTAGGTTTCATATATATAGCTCATTTTTTGTAAATTTTTGTTAAGTAAATTTGAGAGAAGTAATTCTTTAGGTTTCTGGTTCATGGTAATTTTATTTTCTTAATTATAGTATATAATAAAAATGAAAACATTTTTAAGACTAAGTATGAACTGTTACTTGCTTTGTTTAAAGATGGTGGCAAGCAAATACCTGTATGATGATGGCGAAGAAGATGAAGTTTTCAATGATGAATGGGCCACGTCTGCTGCTCTGCCTTTGTCAGACCTCAACAAAGCTGAGAAGGAATTCCTTGTTGCTATAGTAAGTTATTTGATAATTCTGGAAAGTCAACACTGTGGAAACTACTGTGTGATACCAGAGTTGGGACATGATAGGATATAAAGGCAACCAAAATGGTGTCACAAAATCCAGTGTGAAAATGAGTAAATTGTTACTTTCAACATATGAAGCAGTAATAAAGCATAAGATATTTCTGAACTGTGTAACACAAAAGTATCTTCAACAATGTTTTATTATTGACATACAGAGTAGATTTCTTTTTTTTGGGGGGAGGGGGGAACAGGGCCCTGCTCTCAAAAGAAGTAAACAGGATCAAATGTTTGGTTTTATTATTAACTCATGAATTATATTTTTTAACTTGGGTTATACATTGAAATAATGAAGATAATAATCTTGATAATAAAAAATTATAATAAATACATTTATTTTAGTTATTTTTTTTTTTTTTTTTTTTTTTTAAGACAGATTTTTAATGCAATTATTGTATCTCTCTTCCTTTCTTAGGATTGGAATCTGTTTGTGGATGCTGATGCATTTCTGAAAGCTTTTGAGCAAGTGGAAGGAGAGGTAGCATGGCGTGAAGGCGAGAGACGGGGCTACTTCACTTACACGGACCTGATGTCACTTGGACGGACACTGCCTGGATCATGTACTGCTGTTTTGAACTTGGTAAGTTTTTTTGTTTTTTTTATAATTAATCCCATCAATTAGGATATTAAAGCTTTTACTCTGCAACTTTTCTTCCTCTTCTTTTTAAATAAAGGTATAGTTTATCTGGTAGTGAACTTTGCAGGCAATTTTCTTCCTTCCTTCCTTCCTTCCTTTCTTCTTATTATATGGAGTTTAGAATTAACCAGTGTAACCAGTTTAGGTACTAATACTTTTTCACTTTTTCAGATGAGCCATGTATTTGCTGTTTGTATGGTTGGATACACTGCTGCAATTCTAAGTGCTGTTGCGGGTACTCTGCTAGCGCAGGAGTGCAGTCAGCAAATCAGCACAGCCTTGCACCAATGGACCTCTGATTTGGTTACAACCAGCGAGACTAGTTCTGCTTGTCCAAATACGACAGATTTGCTTACCAACCAAGAATCACTGACACAATCAGTAAATATGCTTCCAGGTAAGATTCATCTACAAGGTGTTATATTTATATTTATATTTATATGTGTATTTATATTTATGTATTTATATGTGTACTTACATATGTGTATTTATATATATATGTATGTATATGTATATATGTATATGTGTGTATATATATATATTTATTTTTATATTTATATTTATATTTATATATATATTAATATATATAAATATAAATATATATAATGTATTTATATATATATATATATATATATATATATATATATATATATATATATATATATATATATATATATATATATATATATATATATATATATATATATATATATATATATATATATATATATATTATTGTATGACTTTTTAATATTGATTCACCTAGGTTCAAGCACCCTTATCCAGTCTGTAACTGAAATATGAAATGTGACAAAGTGCACATTTGTCTACTTGTATAGTATTTCATATGCAACTCCATTTCAGGTGAGATCGAAAATGCAGAAGAAGTAGGCAATGGAAAAGTTAACCTCACTGGCTTGCCGTCCCATGCCCTTACAACTCTAACTACCTCCATCCTGCTGGCTATATCCTCACCAGGACGAACACGCCACCAGATCCACCAACAGTACCTGACTAAACCAGATGACTGTCATGAATTTGACTTGTCCAGAGGGGAAGCTGTTTGGAAAAAACAGAAGAGTAAAACTTTTGACACCTTTGATGAGCCAGATGATTTAGACTTTGACCCAGCCGACTTACGCTTAACCTTCACCACGGGATCTTACTGGCCCCCATCAAGTATGAGTAAGAGGTTTGCTCATGACAACGTCATCTTGTCCAAACTGCCGAACCTGGACCTCCATAATTCTGATGCAGGGAACCACGACCAGAAGGGAGACGGGATTTATTCCAGCCTTTGGATGTACCCGAGGCCTTCGTACCAGGACTTGTCCATCTACAACACCATTAGCAACTTCTCAGGCATAGGAGCTCCAAATCTGCATGGATCTGTCAGGACTGATGGTAGGGCAGGAGGCTGGATTGAGTGGCTCTCGTGGGTGTGCCAAGCAATGCAGGAGGCCATCGTAGAGCTGGTGCCAGAGACCCAAGAGACAGCCTTGCTTCCTCCGCCCATTCTCAGCAGGGTTGCAGTGGCCTATTCTTAATGGCTGAAACATGTGCCTTATTTCAGTATGACCTGATTTCATTATTCAGGATCCTTTTTGGTGAAAGGATTTTTAGAATCTTTTTGATATCAAGCTTCCATTGTATTAAGTGCATACATTTTTTATAATCAAAGTTTGTGTAAAACACACAGGAGGTGTTGATACTGA
>BOPN01002666.1:45000-47500 GCA_017312705.2 Penaeus japonicus | reverse complement strand
ACACACACACACACACACACGCACACCTGCACACTCTTTCTGTCCCTCTCTCTATATATATTTTCTCTCCTCTATTCTCTCTCTCTCTTTCTCTATCTCTCTCTCTCTCTCTTTCTCTCTCTCTCTCTCTCTCTCTTTCTCTATCTCTCTCTTTCTCTTTCCCTCTCTCTCTCTCTCTCTCTCTCTCTCTCTCTCTCTCTCTCTCTCTCTCTCTCTCTCTCTCTCTCTCTCTCTCTCTCTCTCTCTCTCTCTCTCTCTCTCTCTCTCTCTCTCTCTCTCTCTCTCTCTCTCTCTCTCTCTCTCTCTCTCTCTCTCTCACGCATACAAGAAATTCCGAGCACCCCAACTCGCGATACCTGACATCGGCCTGACAAGAGCCAAATACTGAGGAAGGGGGCGTGGCTTGGACATGATCATGACGATGGGCTCAGAGAGATAGATCCTCGTGTAATCAACGACCTGACGACGACCCCACATCCACGAGAGCACCATGGAGAAGTCGGCCTTGTGGTGCTGGAGAGTCCCCACGACCCCCGTCCAGTTCCCCGTGGGCGTTGAGGTACCCCACTGGTTGTCCCAAGGTACTCGCATCTCGTACCTGAGGTTGTGTGAGAGGTAAGAGTGTCTGGAAGGTGATGGCGGTGCATTTGTGGATAGATCTGTCTATCCATGAACACTCACACACACACACACACATACATACATACACACACCGACACACACACCGACACACACACTCACATGACCCAGTATTACCAATGACACCTAAAAATGTAATTATCCCTACGTGAAATTCAAAGTAGAGGCGAAGGCTTTGAGCATCCGCACGTCAACGGAATCCCTTAGAGTCACTGTCGACTTCGACTCGTCACTGTCCCTGGAGAAGTCCATGATGGGGAACCAGTCGAGCGACACGATCTTGAACTGGTGGCCCATCATGTCGCGAAACTGGTCTGAGAAAGACAGAAAGAACGCATGCATAAAAGAGAAAGGGAGAGAGAGAGAGAGAGAGAGAGAGAGAGAGAGAGAGAGAGAGAGAGAGAGAGAGAGAGAGAGAGAGAGAGAGAGAGAGAGAGAGAGAGACAGACAGACAGACAGGCAGAGACAGACAGAGAGATAGAGAGAGACAGAGACAGAGAGAGAGAGACAAACAGAGACAGACAAAGAGATAGAGAGAGACAGAGACAGCGAGAGAAAGAAAAAAAGAGAAAGGCGAGAAAGAGAACAGTGAGAAAGTGTGTCAGAAAGCGACATAAAACACAGAGACGTAATTCCCATACCCGGAAAGAGTTCTTCGTGCTTGAGGAAACCGCCGTCCGCGCTCCACTCATCCAGGAGTGTGACCCCGACCTCTCCTGCGTTGCAAAACAAGCACCGCAGGTAACACTTGACAAGGCGACTCTTCACACTGATCCTCCCTATGCTTCGTTCTCCTTCTCCTCCTCCCTCCACTCTTCCTTCTTCGCCTTCTCCCCCGTCGCCAGCAACCACCTTTTTCACCTTCTCCTCAACTTCCCTCCGTGCTCCTCCTCCTTCGTGAGTCATCGCCCCTTCACCAAGGGCGAGATATAGGGCGTGCACAGTGTTGCGGAGGGAGTCATCCTTGAGCGTGTTCTGGACATGTCTGTCGGCGCCAATGAAGAGGACGCGAGTGTATGGCCACAGGAAGAGGTTGACGTCTTCCAGGAAGCTGTGGAGAAGATCTCTGAGCTTGCTGGTTTATGGATATTGTACTGTTGATATGAATGGTGTTAGATATTGATATATTTTTATGAATATATCTAAAGTGTATGTTATAATTTTATGGATATTTTTAATGTATTATTATATTTTATGGATATTGTTGATTACTGCTACATGATGCTAATTCGCGGATCCCTTTAAAAGACATTTCGAAAAGTAAGCTCACTGTCTCAATTCAAAGAATCGTAAGAAGCTTCAGAGTAAATCACCATAAAGCGAGACAATAACACACAATAACAGATCATGGTTAAAATTAAAAAAAGTAAAGAAAAAAAGACGATATGAGGGATTATCTTCTTCGTTAGACATTTCATTATCTCAATGTCTGCTTACGTCAGTGGTAGCGAGACGTCGGAAGCGTATCCCAAGACGACGATAAACACACGGCAAGCAAACTTGTCGTCGCCAGCCTTGAGCTCGTTCAGGAGGTCGGAGTCTTTCCCGACCTTGGCTGTGCGAAGGTCCAACACGACTCCAGCCTCGTAGTTGTTCAGCAAAGACCTGTTGAGTCATTGGCTATTACAGTGGTTCTCAAAGAGGGTGTTGCGGCATCCTTAGGTACGATGGGCAGTACCTCGGAGAGATGCAAGATTTCAAAGGGGTTATTCTTATTCTTCTGATGTGTGTTTGATGTTTGTCTTTTGAATATGTAACTTGTATATTTTCGAGCAGTGATTCATGGAATAGGCGAAAGATGTACTCTTCTTTAAAAGTAAATTCATGTGGGATAGGGGGCGGTTAAACAAGAGGGTGTAGC
>BOPN01002666.1:30000-40000 GCA_017312705.2 Penaeus japonicus | reverse complement strand
TTTAGGCTCGAAGCCCCTCAGTGTTTTCAACATGGCGGATCCGCTGAGTATACTACGACAATACAATGTCAACAAAAAGGAAATTATCACCAAAGGAGACAATATAATCTTCGGAGAGTTCTCATGGCCGAAAACTGTGAAAACCAACTACTTAGTTTACGGGTAAGGAAAACTCTCAGTGGCTTTAATGGCGTTATATTGGCATTGTTTACCTGCGACTCGAGCATTCCACTCCGACTCAGCTGCTCCCGAAGGTTTGTTTTCATTGAGATTGAAACTTGACCTCTTTGAATCCATGACCTAATTTTGCTATGTGGATTTATTTTGTCTGGTATTGTACTTATTATATTATCATATTAGCTCTTTTGTGATTAGGTAAATCAGTGAGGTTGTCTAAGAATCAAAGGCTTGAGGAAACATAAGGCTAATTAATTATATTTAGATACTTAATAATTATGTGTTATGGTTGAGCCTAAAGATGTGTCATTTGTTTCTAAACCTATATGAAGATTTATATTTTATTGACAAGAGGGAGAGTAGAAGAAATGACTAGGAAGTCAGGGTTTATGGGGATGGTCCACTTGTATCTTTTATTTACAGAGTGTTACCATATTTTGGATACGATATTGCAATAGAATTGTAGTCTGTGTCTCCTACTTTGATTACAAAAGGGTTTAATTTAAGACAATTTTTTTTTTTTATATCTTCAAGGTAATAATTGAAATTGGTGTGCAGTATACATCAATATATTATGGTATGAAAGAATTTTGACTGAAGATTGTACGATGGTAACATAAATTGATCACTTGTTTGATCATAAATAAGTCCTTGACTTTATTGACTCATTTACTTTTGATATTTCAATACAGGTCATAGATGTCTCAGTCATGAACAGTGATTGCACTTGAAAAGAAAGAGGTACCATACATAAGTATGGTGTAACTGAAAGCATCTATTATATATATCTACCATACACATTATTCTCTATAGAGCTAGTACTACTATGCCTTATATATCTGATAAATAAACCTACAATGTCTACTTTGCCAGAATATATTTATTAGAGGTTTGTTGGCTTTTGCCATGTTCCAACAGCTGCAGAGGCTATGGCAGTTGGTGTATGAGCCAGTACCAGAGTTAGTGGATATGTTAGTAACAAATATTGCTAGTTTTTGACAATTGTTTCTGATTCAGTCTTCTCAAAAATAGAATATTCTTGTATTCTGATGCTAGTGGAGTGAACTGACTGGTATTTACCTGCTGTGAACGGGAATTTGAGCTAGGTAATTAGGTGACAGGACAGGATATTTTTGGTATTGTAGTTACAGACCAAAAACTAGTAGGAAAAGGAAGGTGTTTCTTTGTTGCTCTAGACTGTGCAGATTTGCCCAATGAGCCTTCTCCCTTAATTAAAACCCATCACAAACAAGGGTTCAGACAGAATTTGGAAAGCTGTTGCTCTGAAGTTAGAGCAGTGAAGGTCATAAAATTTATGACTATTCTATGTCGCATCATGAATGCAGTTACGTTTGTCTTTCAAGCCTAGGGCTCCGCATGCCTGTTTTGACACGCATTTGAAACAATTTGATTTTTTGTTTGTAATTTGAACAGAATCTTACAATCTTCACCAAAATGTCCAAATAGACTGAGGGAGTCATACACTTTAGATATGAGGGGAAGTTATTGTTACCAGAAGAGATGAAGTCCTTACTACCTCAAGCATTAAGCCAATAACTTAATCTACATTAAAACTTACATTTATCATTTGTATGAGATTATTCCCTAGTCAAGGAGCATATTGCCTCACAAGGACACTTAGTGAAACCTTAGCTGCGCTGTAGATTGTGGACTGTTCTATAGAATTTTGATGTCACAACTTTACCCAATGATGACGGGGTGTCACACCCATGCAACACGGTAAAGTGCCTGATGACGGGGCGACACACCAATGTGACGTCCCTGAGGTGATATTACTTAGGCCCGGCGTAGGGGGTTGCCAGTTCTCGCCAGGCCCATCGGCAATGGGTTAATAATCTTGCTGAGTCCTTATCTTCAAGTTCTGCATATTAATTTATATAACATTAAGTGTCATTGTGGGTCCTTTATAAGGGAGTATTCTTTATTTTTTTCAAACATTTATGAAGAAAGTATTGCTTTGAATTAGACAGGAGTGTAAGCCTACCTTTCCTTGTTTTTCATATTCTCTAATTTATTAGGGTAAACTTGTTACGAATTTATGAAAAAATTGTCGGTATTACATTAACCTTTGCAGGCGGGAATAGATTTGTTTGCCCACTCTAGTACCACCTATGCAGCGCCCCAGATAGGTTTTATTTCAGAGTGGAAACTTCATCCAACATATCATAACCTTACATGCTCTCTTCCATTCACTTGTTATAATATTAGAACCATATTTGTGTTTGTCTTTTGTTGAGTTTTCTAAGTATTGTATTGTATTGTAAGACCTATATGTGCCGAATGACAGGCTTTACCAATGTTGCAGTAGTCTTACATTGTGGTATAGGGTCCATGTCAGCTCATTATGTTCTTTATACTTGGTGTGTGTGTGTGAGGGGGGGGGGGGGGGCTAAAAGAAGTCAGAAGGGATTTTGGGTACCATGGTTAGGTGATGTATAGCTCGTTTCAGTTTTAAAGCAGCAAGTTAGACTATTTAGGTTTATATAGTATTTCAACAAAGCTGTTAGTGCATATAGTTCAAGATTGTTTTATTATTATCGTCATTATTATTATTACCACTATTAAAAAGAATGTTAACTGCATATGCCTGTATATGGGAAAAAAAAGTCTCATATTGTTTTACGTCACACCAATGTGGTAGATAGTTATTTGGATATAACGGTTATCTTTATTATTTCAGGTCTGGTAAAGATGGAGCTCCAAAAGACTACTACACTTTGGAATGTCTCCTCTTCCTTCTCAAGCATGTTGGCCTTACTCATCCTTCGTATGTGCGAAAAGCTGCGGTAAGTGATTATTTTGTGTATTGGTAACATATATTTTTTGTTTTGTTTTAATTAATTAATTATATTATTTTAATTTGTTGCTACATTTTTTCAGCTCAGTGTTATAGATTTAATGAAGAAAGATAAAAAACATGCTATGTTTATGCATTATAATTTT
The DNA here is from genome assembly GCA_017312705.2 of Penaeus japonicus. Classification (NCBI taxonomy): domain Eukaryota; kingdom Metazoa; phylum Arthropoda; class Malacostraca; order Decapoda; family Penaeidae; genus Penaeus; species Penaeus japonicus. The sequence goes on along the minus strand of BOPN01002666.1, from coordinate 36,859 downwards.
TTTTATTATACTTTGAAATGATATGATACATAGATCTGAGAAGTTTCTCCTACTTCTTTTTCTTCTCTTTTTCTCTACTCAATAGAATAATTTTGCAGCAAAATGCCGGCCTTCCCTTACTCTTTTCCTTTTTATTTTACAGGCAGAGAATATTCCTGTTGTGCGTCGTCCAGATCGTAAAGAACTTTTGGCTTACCTCAATGGCGAGACGTCAACAGCAGCAGCCATTGATAAATCAGCCCCCTTAGAAATTCCAACACAGGTGTGCTATTCCTCTTTCACTTCTCTGTAACCCCTAAAGGATGTATGTATTGCTTTTAATCATGCTCATGTGGAGACATAGGCAACCTGTACCAAATTATTGTAATGTTTTTGTCTTATATAGTAGAGTTTGATTAGTAGATTTCAAATGTATTGCTCATTTTTTTTGTGCATATTAAATTAGAGAAGATAGAAGGGATTGTTTAGTTTATTTCTGGATTAGAACTGACCTTTAATGGTTAATATTGTGTTTATAAGATCTCCAGGGGGATATTGTGTGTAGAATGATGATTTTTTTTTATATATATATATTCACAAGGCAAACAAAAAGTAGCTTTGGTCTGATTATGCCTATATATTATATTTTATATCTTTCAGGTTAAACGAACAGTTGAGGATTCTTCAGACAGCATAGCTAAAAAGCCTAGATATGACGACAGTGATGTGCAGAAGATCAAGGAGCAACTTGCCCTTCGATTTGATGCTCCTAAAAAGTCCTCCATTGTCAGCAACATTGATAGGTGAGACATATTAAGGCTGACTTTATATTATCCATTTAAAAAGATGACATTTATTAGATGTTTGACGGAAGTTGTCATAGTCATTCATATTTTTTGTCACTTTCACTGAGATGGAATTTTTTCCTCAGATCACTGTCAGAGGCTATGTCCATTGAGAGGATTGCTGCCATCAAGGCTAAACGTCTGGCCATCAAGAGAACCATGATTAAAGAGGATGTTGATGACCTAGGCTTGGGCAATGACCTGCGCTGCATGTTAGAGTTTGACATCGATGTGACCAAAGATATCACCACAAAAGAACGACAGTGGAGAACCAGAACTACCATTCTTCAGAGCTCTGGCAAGGTAAGATGTAGTTCTGTTCTGTTCTGTTTTTTTGTATATGGTAATTTTTTTTTGTGTGTGTGTGTTTGTGTATGTATATATGTAAAAGTTGTTTCTATATATGTATGTGATATAGAGAAAGAGGGAGAGATTTACCTGGTAGTGAAAGTTGTCCCAGTACATTTTATGCAACTGTTTTGTCCTTATGTGTTTCATATCTGTTACTAAGATTATCAGAAATATTTTCCTTGCAGACATTTACCACCTGATTTATATAGACAAGTTTGAAAAAATAAATATATATTCATCAACTCTAAAAAGAAAAAGAAAACCTGTAACACTTCATTATAATGCCACTTGCTGGTTTTGGATATTATTGCACATATGATTGTTGCATCCTTAGCGAGTGTCTCTTTCAAACCAGGGACTAGAGATGAATTCTAACATCTAGACCAAAGATAGCTTATATGAATTTGATCATCCTTCTGGAGCTAAAGATATAAATGTTACTTAGCCTTAGCACAGTTATAAAAGGACTTCCAACCTGTTCCAGCAATTTGCTCAGAGCATCATGGGCTTACTCAAATCCATCAAGGCCCGTGAAGATGGCAAGGTAAAGAATACCGCCCCCAATCCAGTTCCCACCCCAATATCCAGAGTGCAGCAGCAGCCAGCGGGATATTCACGTTACGACCAGGAAAGGTTTAAGGGCAAGGAAGGTGAGTAGATGATCATGGGGGTCTTTTTCGTATGTTTGTAATTGAGGTTTTGGTGTCTTGTTTATCTTAATTATCGATGGTAGTTTATTCTTTGTATTTGCTTTTTTGTTTCATTCTATATATTGTACAATTTATGAATGTTAATGTGTAGAGATCCTTGAATATGTAAAGAACAATACTACAGAAAAAACAAAGGTTGGCCTTGGTATTGATTCAATCCATTGAATATATTACTGTAATTCATGTATTAACCTGTAATATCCACAATAAGTCAGATCATCTTCAATATAATGTAAAGTTCCAGTACTATCATAACAATCACCAGGCAACACAATGACCTTGGATACCAGTCATTTCAAAGGGTTAGGTTGGGCTTGGTATAGGAATGTTTACATGGAACTCAGAATATCTGCATATATCAAGTAAATTTTTTTTTAATCTCTTTTTCTACAGTGGGAGTAGAAACATTAGTCTGTGTACCATCTAATTCAAGCTGAGTTATGTTTGAGGGACTATGTAGCTTATAAGTAGAAAGAGTACTCACATATCTATTGTAACTTCCTACAGAAACTGAGGGCTTCAAGATTGACACAATGAGAACCTATCACGGTCTCTCACTTAAGAGTGTGACAGAAGGCAGTCAAAGCCACAAGATGGCACCACAGCCTGATCTAGCTCCTCAGAATAAGGTAAGATTTTAGGTGATCTTGAAGTATATTAACCCTATGATAACAGTGCATCACACCCATGTGACACAGCTAAATGCCTGATGACAGGGCGACACACCAGTGTGACGTTTCCGATGCAATATTACATAGGCTCTACATAGGGCCCGTCGGGATTGGGTTAACAGCTATAATGACTAGTTTTTCATTCTACTCTTAACCCATTCATGCCGGGGCGATTCTGGCTTTGTATGGTCGTTATGCCGGGGTTTTCAAATGCATAAGCCTAATGCCTCGAGACTCAGGCGCACAAGCCGCTAGCCTGGGCTGCCCGCTAGCTCACCCCGAGCGCTGATATCTCGTCACCGGCAAAAACCACGAAACGTGTCAGCACGTCATCCTGTGTGAATGGGTTACAACAAAAGTTGTTGAATAGTATCATGATAATGTACTGCAATTTGTATTTTTGGTCTTCTGATATTTTGTATAGTATATTTCAGCCAGCTAAAACTTATCAGATGTAATTTACATTATAGTGTCATGATAATACACAGCTATTTGTATTTTTGGTCATCTGTTATTTCCTATTGTATATTTCAGTCAGCTAAAACTTATCAGATGTAATTTAAATTAAGTATATGAAGACAAGATTTTCTTGTAGTCATTATTATATTCATTCATGTAAAAGGCAGTAAAGAAGAGGTTGAATTGAAACAGAATCAATAGTAATGCTTTTTTATGTCATGTGTTACTCAAATTTTGAAGATTTGTTATTAGTAATTTGAATACTTACAATGTTGCAGAGTGTTCCTGGCCAGCAAATGAAGAAACCTTCTCGCACACCCATCATTATTGTGCCTAACTCCCCAACATCTCTCATCTCTATGTACAATGCAAAGGATCTTTTGCAGGATATGAAGTGAGTGACATTATCCAGGTTCATTAGTTTTCCTGTGTATGCCATTTTGTACATGTGTGATATTGAAGTAATTTAGGCATAGAAGTTCCTAGATTGTTCACCATCATAAAACATTCACAAACAGTTTTTGATCGGCGTGTTTTAAACTTGTTTTCCCCAGGTTTATAACCTCCCAGGACAAAAGAGCACAGGGCTGTAAACGTGAGACAGAAATCCTTATCCAAAGGGCCAAGGATGGGGGCCTTACCGTTCCCTACCGTGTCACAGACAACCCCTCCAAGCTTAGTTATGCTGACTGGGACCGTGTTGTGGCCGTATTTGCCATGGGTCCTGCTTGGCAGTTCAAGGGCTGGCCCTATGATGGAAACCCTGTAGAAATCTTTAATAGAAGTAAGGGCATTTTTGTATTTGTCGGTGCGTGGATATGAAATGATGATAATTCTTATTATGATTTTATTATTATTGTTGTTATTATTATAGTTTTAATATTATTGTTATTACTATTATTGTAATTTTATTATTATTATTTATTAATTATTTTGTTATTGTCATTTTCATTTTATTATTATTATTATTATCATTATTTTATTTTATTAATGTTATTATTATGATTATTATTAGCATTATCATTATTATGATTATTGTTTTTGTTATAATTACTCTTATTATAAAGGGTTTTACTGCAATACATTTTTAGATTTTATTTATATGCCGGTACAGTTATTTGAAACTTTCTACAGTGATACACAAATGGTCCTAGATAAAAAGTATTTTGTTATTGTCCATTATGTATAGTCTTTTTTTCACTTTGAAAAACTTTTTTATAACCTCTACCAAGCAATAGTTAAAAGTGAAAAGTAATACTCACAAGTGTTTTTCCCATAACAGTTTGCGCTTTCCACATTAAGTATGAAGAAATGAAGTTAGACAACAACATTGCCAACTGGGCAGTGCACGTTCTCAATCTTAGCCGCCATCGTCGCCACTTGGACAGAGCAAGATTCCTCGAGTTCTGGGAGAAGTTAGACAGGTACGTACATGTAAATGAAAGTAAGACAGGAGCGTTTCATCCCTTTTGATAATGCGTGATCATTGGTTTCCACTCCCCGAAGTTCCCTAATCCATTACCTTACGTTTGAAATTGTATGTTTTTAATTAGTGATTACCTATTTATTTTGTCCCCCCCTTTGTGTTAGGTTAGTTCAATAGGTTTTAAGAATTTGCACTCTTGTACTTTCAATGTTGCACAGTTAGAATGTTTGTTTTTTTAGGTATTTTTATGATAGCAGTGATTAAGAGTATTGTATGTTTTGTAATTGATTATCAATATTTTGTTCAAACTAGTAAGCTCTTGTGAATCGTGTATGCTAATATATGTGTAGCTGACAGATTTAGCTGTCCAAAATAAACACAGAAACAAAGAGATATGTCTGAAAGGCGTAGGTTATTGAATACTACATTCACAGATGTAGATATTCTTAGATTTATTTTATTTGTTGTTGTTTTTCTAAGGTAGTAAAGATAGTATATTAACAGTTATTAAAGTTTTCTTGAATAACTCATGAACACTGTGGAATGTTTTTTTTAGATGAATATCTTGAGATTTCATTGACTCCCATTTTAAGATGTCCCATTCTGCCTCAATTCCTGTGGTTAAGAAGGTGATGTTATAATTAGCAGAGGCTAAATGATATTGGGACAGGTACACAATGTTAAAAGTATATGAATATTTTGAAAGTACAGTACACAGATTCTGCTTATATAGTAAACAATTTGAAGACATATGCAGTCACAATGATTAAGTTCAGTAAAAGTTTTGTTTACAGTTGATTAGAAGAGACTTTTAGCCCTCATGCTGCTATTACCAAATTATTTGAAGTAAACACAACCTTTAAATGAAGTGATAATCTTCTTAAAAGATCTCTGTGTAATGAGAAAGAGCTATAATGGGATATGGACACCTTTGGGAAAGGCAGAGTCAGGAAAAGTATTTTGTTTTTATTTACTATTTTGTATATTAATTTTCTATATTCATGTTCAAGGTGAAAAATGGCATCATGTGTGACTGATTGTGTTTTGATTAATTGACAAACACTAATATATATACACTATCATCTTAGCACTGTTATGAAGGTTTTGATTGGCATACATAAGCTTAGCATGTGTTTGTTGTTAACTACAGAGTTTGAAAGTGGTACATTTCCTGCATATTATCCCAGTAGTGTTTGCATCCAGTTTTTGATTCAAGCTTCAGTTTAACATCGTAGCTGCCTGGGACAAAGAAATAAGAAATAGATCTGCCCAGATTCCATAGACATTTATGCCCTTGTGAAAAAAATAGCCATTCTGAATAGAATACTTTGTGATTGAGAGTGAAGGACAATTGATTTCCTTACTTGTTTATTGAAAATTTGCAAACAAGGACAGGGTGGTCTCCTGTACCCAGTAAGCAAATTAATGACTGTCATCTATCAACCTTGATATTTAATAATTACCAAGTATTCTTTTCATTGTTGGCTGCTCAACCATTACCCCCCACTGTGCTTTTGATGCTTGGCCCATGTTGTGTTGTGATTAATTGTGTGTCTTGTATTGAAATTTTACAGATACATTTTGATGAAGAAACCCCACTTAAGGACATAAGGAGTGGTGAGTGTGGAGGTACAGTCGAGGCCATTGCTTCAGGCTTTATTTTGAATGTTCAGTATATAGGGCTTCAAATTGATTGAGGTCTTTGATAGAAGAGAAATTATGATTGCTTTGATTAAGATCTTGAGAACTGATCTTTTTTTGTGTGTGGAATGATATCAAGTATTTAATTCTATATCTGCATTACATTTAGGGTTATAAAGATAAGCTTTGGTGATTTATAGTCAAGTTTTGACACTCTTCTCTACTTCTCTTATAAAGTCCTTAGTTCAACTATATTAGACTTTTTCTCGTTTTATTCACTCTTCTCTGCCTTCTCTGTTTCCCTCTTTCTTATTTCTCTGTATTTTCTTCTCTTCTTTCTCCTGCTTCTCTCTCCCTACCTTCTTTTCTTCTCTTTCCTCCCTCTCTCGCCTATTTATTTTCTTCTCACATGTGTTCTCTTACTTCTTTTGCTTTTGCATTTCCTCTTCTTTCTGATGTTTCCTTTTCAAAATAGATTAACTTGATAGTTGGACTTCTTTAACAGACTACATCCTTTTCAGGTTCATACTCTTCAACAAGTCACACTTGCGGTGGTAGGGAAGCTCATCCATCCAGATATCCAAGAAAGCTTTTCCGGGTGTTTGGGAAAGCGGAAGAAGTCACAGAAAACCTCTTTTTTTTTATTATTTCTTTTGTTTATTTCATGATGATGATTGTCAGGCTGGTATCCCAAAGTGTATGTGGCTTCTAGGGAAGAAGTAAGTAAGGCTTTGTGTAGGATGTTTTGAAATCGAATATTTTTTTTTTTTTTCTGCA
>BOPN01002666.1:7500-20000 GCA_017312705.2 Penaeus japonicus | reverse complement strand
GACAGCAAGGAAAAAATCTTAAGTCATGCAAAAAAACTAAAAGAATATAACAGACTTTTTTTTTAAGCTATGGAAGTCTGACTCATTTTGCATCACAGGTGATCCCCCCCTTTCAAAAATCTTGGCTAGATAGAATTAATATGTATGTATGTATATATATATATATATATTTTTTTTTTTTTTTTTTTTTTTATATATATATTTATATATATATATATTTATATATATATATATAAATATAATGTATATATTTATATATGTATAATATATATATTTATGTATAATATATATATTTATGTATGTATAATATACTTATATATAATATATGTATTTATATATGTATGATATATTTATGTATAATATATATGTTTATATATGTATTATATATGTATTTATATATATATATATATATATATATATATATATATATATATATATATATATATATATATATATATACTGTATAAGTGTTGTATACTATGAAGATTATAATACTCAAAGACTAAATTGAAATTAATATATGATATAGGGGACCTTTATTTTGTGAATGGTAATGTTTTTTTTCATAAAGTGTATAGATAATAAAGAAGAAATAATTATAATTTAATAGAAGAACAAATATAATGCAATTCTTTGCTGTCTCATCAGTTAATTAGCTTTTTAATAACTCTTTATATGTTTCTTTCAAAAATTATATAATAGTTTGTACTGTCATTATGCTTACAGTATTTTGAGTACAAGTATGTTTGATATACATATATATTTTTTTTTAAGGATGAAAGGATTGTTGTATTTATATTTTTCTTGTCATTTCTAAGGATTAAGATAATTCTTATATATTTGTAAATACCTGAGTTTATATTTAATTTCCATTGATTTTATGTCCTTAATGTATACATTTCCCTTTAATTTTCCTTTCATTTCCTTCCTCTTTTCGTTCAACAAATATAAATTATGTATCTCTTTCAGGAGATACTTGCTGCTTCTTCTTCAGCATGGGTCACATCAAGAAGTTGGTTGAGGAACGGATACCTGGAATATATGTCCACTCTTTGATGATTGGTGAAAACATCATTGCGGTATGGATCAGGAGTCGGTCTCTGTCTGTCTGTGTCTTTTGCTCTCTGTCTCTGTTTATGTGTCTGTCTCTCTCTGTTAGTCTGTTAGTCTCTCTCTCTCTTTCTCTCTTTTTCTTTTTCTCTCTCCTCTTTTTTTTCTTGCCTTTTTTTCTTTCTCTCTCTGTTTCTCTCTCTCTTTCTTTCTCTTTCTTTTTCTCCTTCTCTCTCTTTCTCCAGATAAATAGATAGAACAAACCTTCATGAGATTAAAAATAAAGAAAAAAAGAAAAAAAAAGATGCAAAACCTAAAACAACTTATAACATAAAAATGGGTTTTAACATGTTAACTATTAGTTAGCTTCTTCAATTTCCCATACTTTCTCGTCATGCCCCCAGGATGAAGAACATGGCTATTTCGGCAACGTTAACGAGCAGGTGGAAGAAGTCTGCCAGAAAATAGCAGCCGATCCTGAGCTCCAGGGCGGATACCACGCCATGGGGTTCTCACAGGGAGGACAGTTCCTGTGAGTGTGGTTATCATTCGCAAGTTTTGTGGGCGGTAGATTAATTTTTTTTCTTCTTTTTACAGCATTTTGAATTTCATTACGAGTTAATGATGGAATTGTTGAAGACTTGCAATGATGATGATAAGGTTGTAAGCTGAATTTATTCTTTCTTTTTTTATTATTTTGTTTTTGTTTTTTAGTGTTATTACTATTCTTATTATCATTATTACTATTATTACTGCTATTAATATTATTAATATTATTATTGTTATTATTATTATAAAAGTTATTGTGATAATGATAATAATGATAATGATCATAAAAATAGTTATTAATATTAGTAGTAGTATAAGAATAATGATTATTTTAATTATTATGACAAAGATTATTGATGCTTACTCTTCTACTGTAACTACAAATTATGTTATTGATTTTATTACTATATTATTATTATTATTATTATTATTATTATTATTATTATCATCATCATCATTATTATTACCATTATCATCATCATCAATGATACAGTGATCTTAATAAGCATCATCATTATACAGTATTTGCAAAAGAAGTAATAATAAGAAGAACAGATTCAGATTGAAAAGAAAAGAGTTTCCTAGGAGTGCCAAGGCTATGTCCTGAGAAACCTCCTAAATGCAATCTCACCTGGATAGCCGAGCCGTTGCCGAGCACTGCCCTCAGCCAGCCATGCGCAACCTAATCACATTTGGGGCACAGCACCAGGGGATTTTTGGCCTGCCAAACTGCCCCCCCGACAACTTGCTCTGCGAAGAGATGCGACGCCTGCTCAACCTGGGCGCCTACATAGAGTAATGCATGGATGATTGCAATATGAGTGCAGCGTGTAAAATGGGGAAATTTTAGGTGTAGGTACAGTAGATGGGTTGATTTTTTTTTTTGGTGGAGATGTGTGTTATTGTTGCATTGGATGAGATGAATTCTAACAATATTCTTATTTAGTGAAGAGGTCTTCTGTCATTAGTACTTATTGTAGCTTTAAAAACAGTTATTTTAGATTGAGAAGCTTTACAGTTATTTTCTAGTTTCAGTTATTTAATATTTTACGAAAGGTCCGAATACTTTTATTTATTATTAGAAGATTTCCTTTACTCAATCTTTATTAGATTATTTTAAATTTCTGATGTAATATTTTTTCCATCTATTTGTTTTTATTGAGCAGATTTTATAAGAAGTTGTTGTAATTCATCACACTCTTATTTTGTTGTTAACCCTCTCTGGACGGGTGGTAAAGCATGTGTACCGCGCATTCAAAAGCCCAGTGGCCGGGCGGCACAGTATTGTGCCAGCCATTCAATTGATTTAGGCCTAATAATTCGAACGCCCCGGCATTTGGACATTCAAGGCTAGAATTCCCCCGTTGGGGATGGGTTAAAAATGTTTCTTGATGGCTTCAGATAATATTTTGAAAAATACTTGAATAAGGATGTGATAATTTTATGGTATGTTTTTAATTGATATTTATACATGTTGATGTTTATAAAACACCATTTCGAATTCAAGAATTAATACGGTTGATTACATAGTTTGACTGTAGTTTCCATCTTGATTTCGTGTCACAATAGTTTTTTGAATTTAGTAACTAAAATAAAGAGTAAAATCATTTCTCAGTGCTGATGAATTTTCTATATTCTGATTTAAATTAAGCAAAGAACAACATTGGTAACTCCATATATCATGTTACCTCACAAGGGAATACTATGACATAACCTGTGATGTCTACATGTAGTTGCAGTGTTTATATTTTTGTGTATCTTTTTCTTTTTCTTATTAGAATTCTCTGTGTTTTTTGCATTAGAATTATGTCTGGGGCTTGAGTTTTTGGTGATGGTTTATTGTGCGCAGGCGTGCCGTGGCTGAAAGGTGTCCTAATCCACCCATGAAGAATTTTATCAGTATCGGTGGCCAGCATCAAGGTGTGTTTGGTTTTCCTCATTGTCCCGAGATGCCACAACAGTCGCGCTTCTGTGAATATGTCCGCAGAGTGCTTAACTATGGATCCTATGTATCGTAAGTGACTGGCAGACTCTTTCCTTCTCTCTTTCCTCCTTTCTTCTCTCTCTCTCTCTCTCTCTCTCTCCCTCTCCCTCTCCCTCTCCCTCTCCCTCTCCCTCTCCCTCTCCCTCTCCCTCTCCCTCTCCCTCTCCCTCTCCCTCTCCCTCTCCCTCTCCCTCTCCCTCTCCCTCTCCCTCTCCCTCTCCCTCTCCCTCTCCCTCTCCCTCTCCCTCTCCCTCTCCCTCTCCCTCTCCCTCTCCCTCTCCCTCTCCCTCTCCCTCTCCCTCTCCCTCTCCCTCTCCCTCTCCCTCTCCCTCTCCCTCTCCCTCTCCCTCTCCCTCTCCCTCTCCCTCTCCCTCTCCCTCTCCCTCTCTCTCTCTCTCTCTCTCTCTCCTCTCTCTCTCTCTCTCTCTCTCTCTCTCTCTCTCTCTCTCTCTCCCCCCCCTCTCTCCCTCCCTCTCTCTCTTTGTTTTGTTTTCCATAGACATATTTATTTGTACTAACTTCTAAATATATCTATCTAATTGATATACATCTTTCTCCTTATACCATACGTCTTTCTACTTTACTAACTATCTGTCCATGAATGCAATTTCTCTGCAATTGCATGTCAACTTTGTCTATTTTTTGTGGTCTTGTCTCTTTACAGAGTAACCTGTTTGCCTAGTTAGATAGTTTGAAAAGAATTGGCTTTATTTAGAAGTATTAATTTATTTTTTCACTTGAATGCCACCTGTAAAATTCAGATGAAGAATCATGATGAATATGAATATTATTGAAATCTTTTCTTGCATGAATTACAGTACTCATTAAAAATTATTTTCATGAGCGTTATTTTTGCGTGTGCAGTTGGATCCAGAACTCACTGGTACAAGCTCAGTACTGGCATGATCCACTCCACGAAGACGATTACCGCAACGCATCCATTTTCCTGGCAGACATCAATAATGCAGAGGTTTGATGTTTATAGTGTTGATTATTGATTTTAAATAAAACAAAGTGAGCTTTCTCTATGAAAATAATCTAATGGAATGGCTGACCCTAAACTAAATTTCAGTTATATTCTTTTATCCAAGTAAATTAACATCTTTCAGCACTGAGTCTTTACTCCAATTCGTATTCACATCTCATAATATCAGGTCGTGAACGAGTCCTACCGCGAAAACCTCAAAAAGCTGGAGAACTTTGTCATGGTCAAGTTTGAGGAGGATTCCATGGTTGTTCCCCCTGAGAGCGAGTGGTTTGGGTTCTACAGTCCTGGCCAGGACTCGCAGGTCTTACCCTTGCAACAGACACAGCTGTACATTGAGGTTGGATTTTAATTTACATGTTTGTTTATTTATTTTTTATGCATATGAGGAGGGGGGTATTTTGAGACTAGAGTTGAAATAAATCTTAATGTGTGAGACCTTAATCTCATTAGATTTTTTTGTTAAATGAAAATATTGTGATATGTAGAGGCACTGTGGGTAATTTCTTGAATTAATTAATTTCTTTGGCTCAAGCCATTCTTTACTTTGATTTGAATTTAATGTTATAAACCTAATTTTAAATGTTGATTCAAAGCCAAGTTTTATTAGTTCACAATAGGTGGGTAAAGAGGAGTACTCTCATGTGGAATTAGATCATCAGTATATAACTCTCAGCATATAATATAACTCTCCATTACAGGACCGTCTGGGACTGAAGGCAATGGATGAAGCAGGAAAGCTCCATTTCCTTAGTGTTGCAGCTGATCATCTCAATTTTGATGATCAGTGGTTCCTGGAAGAGATTGTTGATAAGTTTGTTGCATGAGGTCACCCTGATTTTATTGCCTTTAATCAGATGTTTCTTTATAGGTCATCTTGATTACACTGTTGTTACTCAGATGTCTCTTTATTATTTTATCTTTAATATAATTTCCACAAGAGAATAGCTAATTTGATGGATCTTGACAGTGGCTCTCATATAGCAAGTGCTATGTAATTTGATATGCATATGATTTTAAACTTTACTGTTTTATTGATATAAAGGCCTATTTTTATTTGTAATTCTTTACCCCTGTGTTTTCTTTGTTATTATCTTGGGCATAAGAAGAAGCATTACTCCTTCATTGTTTTGTGTGTTTCTTCAGAATTGTTGATTCACCATTTGATTTAGTTAGCAGTCTCATGCATGAACAGAGACTGAAATGATATTGAGAGGAAGAAGCAGAAGCATTACGAGAAAATGGAAAATGTATAAACATTATAAGCATTGTTAGTAGAGCAGAATCTAGTAAATTTTTAGCTTGTATGTGCTACTAGATGTCAAGCTTTGAATGAAAAACGTGGAGGTAATTGACAAATGTTGATATACATATATTTTTTGAAGTTGTGTGATTGTCAATACAGTACATATATGTTCTGCATTATTATTTGAACATATTATACATGAAGATTCATAAAATACATGTTTCTAAGATGTAGTGGTAATCATGGCTCAAGTAAGTTATGTTGCAGGTCCCCTTTTTGTGCTTAGTCACCATGCATTCCACAACAATTATTATTGCCTTTGCTAGAATATGTATGGGGACAAATATAGTTTGTTGCAAAACATAAACAATATACAATTACAAAATAATTTGTTTTGTTCTTTGATTGTATTAAATGTTTTTTCATTTCACATTATTCCACAAATTTGTCAAAATAAGTTTGAATTTTGACACAGTTTATTTACTGATGGCCAGCATACTTTATGGTTCATAATAACAGTCAGCATAGTTTTTTAGTTTTTATTTGAATCACCTACCTTATTACTTTGCTGTTCCTGCTATTATTATTGGCTCTTCTACTTCTTTGTAAGCCTGTAAGAGTCCAATTTTTCTGCAATGATAGTTAAGTATAAGGCTTCTGTAATTTTTCATGCTAGAGCTCGAATATTCATAAAATACTGTAATATGAAGTTCACAACAGTGCTTCTTTAGATCTGGTCACAGTGGCCAATACATACCACCATCAGTAAACCATATAAAGTTTATTAGAATACTCAGAATACTCAAAATGTAAGGTAGATCATTGGAAGTGGTATACATCTAAGATTCAGGTACTATGGGAACCAGGCAGGAAGAAGGCTGGTAAACTAGAATGAAACATAAGAGTTAAAGACAGTCTACTAATAATTGAGAAGGAGAAAAATTGATAAGCAGACCAACGTGAAAGAATAAGGCCAGAGAGGAACAGACAGACAGGCAGCGACATACTATGAGGTAAAAAGATAAAAAAAATTGTTTGGAAAATAATTAATTAATCCTGGAGAAATTGTTAAGACCTTACATGGAATGTCCTAAAGAAATGTAACCATGTAGTGAAATAAATAATTTAAAGCAAATAATATTACCAATGCATGGTGTTTCATATGTTAGATTTATTTAAAGAAATAAAATGTAAACAAATTTATGTGGTCATAAAATATTCTAATAGGTATATTTCACTCATGTTACCAGTTATGGATAAAAACAAATCATCCTCGGGTGTAAGATCTTGAAAGACGGTTTATGGGTGAAAGGAAAAAAGAGCGAATCCTTGAATAAGAAGGGAGAGGGAAAGATAGAGATAGAGAGAGGGAGAGGGAGAGAGGGTGACTTTTTGAGGGGGAGAGGAGAGGAGAGAGGAGAGAGGAGAGGAGAGAGAGAGGGAGAGGGAGAGGAAGAAACAGGGGGAGGGAGGGAGAGGGAGAAAGAGAGAGAGAGAGGGAGAGGGAGAGGGAGAGGGAGAGGGAGAGGGAGAGGGAGAGGGAGAGGGAGAGGGAGAGGGAGAGGGAGAGGGAGAGGGAGAGGGAGAGGGAGAGGGAGAGAGAGAGAGAGAGAGTGGGAGAGAGAGAGAGAGAGAGAGAGAGAGAGAGAGAGAGAGAGAGAGAGGGAGAGAGAGAGAGAGAGAGAGAGAGAGAGAGAGAGAGAGAGAGAGAGAGAGAGAGAGAGAGAGAGAGAGAGAGAGAGACACTCTCCCACTCTCCCTCCCTCCCACTCTCTCCCCGGAATCTAACCCAAAAAAAAACATCCAGAAAATGAAAGTATAGTGTGAAGTTACAGCATTACACTGTAACTTCACACACACACACACACACACACACACACACACACACAAACACACACACACACACACACACTGTTTCCCTGACAGAGGTTTTGCTGTGTACTAGTTTCCTCAAGTCATTCCTAGTTATTACTTATCTTTTATCTGCATCAAGCAATGCTCAACGTCTTGTTCATTTGCATACTGGCGAGTCAATATGTACAGAGATACTAGTCTGACGCGTGTGGTTTAGGTATGTTTGTGTATGTGGTTCTTGTTATTAATTTTTGTCTATTCGGATTTCATGTTGTTGTGGTTAATGGGATAGTCTCTGGTTATTATTATTATTATGATGTTTTTTGTTTACTTTGATCATTAGGGATGATAGTATCATCGTTATCATCATCATCATTATCATCCTCATCATCATCATCGTCATTATCATTATCGTTTCCATCGTCTTTGTTATGATCGTTATTCCCACTACCTTTTCTGACATTTTAACCATTACTATTTCTGCTAATGCTATAATATTACTACTATCATTACTGACATCATAGTCATTATTACTTATTCCTGTAATCATTATCACCATTCCTATTAACAGAGAGAGAGAGGGAGATGGGGAGAGAGAGAGAGAGAGAGAGAGAGAGAGAGAGAGAGAGAGAGAGGGGGGAGGGAAGGAGGGAGAGATCTATTTACTCTGACAAGTTTATTGAGACAAGTGATTACTTACATCTCAAAAGGATGAGGCAGCATAGCTTATTCTCCCCCCAATCCAAGTCCCTCTTTGGGCTCACATATATTTTGCAAAACCTTACAGCTATGTCAACATATTGAAATACATGCATTACAAAAGGCGGATTAATCGCAAGCATACAGAGTTAAATATTTGTCTTTCAGGAAAGCGATATAACTATAATTTTTCACCCTCCCCATGAGAAGTCCTCTCCTGAGGGCACAATCACATACTTGAATATGTGACGCACATGTATGTTATCACGTATATTCCTGGAAGAAATAACTTATCAGAATGTCAAGAAAAATATTTGTATTCAACAGGATGTCGTATCATAAAGGATATTCACCCATATCTCTATAAAACCCTGCTCGAACTATCATAGTCTCAGCAGAAGGGAAGTCACAATTACCAACTACAATTATGTCATTAATGGAAATTGCTTGTACTTAAAAAATTCCCATGCCTGACCATTTATAAACACCCACACACCCTGTTCGGGGAGTCCTATTTCTGCTTTTCAGTTAAATCTGAAACATGGGATACTGTGAGATTTAGTGTACGAAGGTGTGAGACCTTGGTAATCTCACCTTGCATTCTTTTTCTTGTTCACCTGTTGGAACACTTAATACCCAATAATATTTATACCTTAACCTAAATACCATATGCACAAAGTGTTTCCAATTGATCTTGTCCCTCCCATAAGTGAAGTCTGTGTTCATCGCACAGGTTTCGCTCGTCTAGATCGACTTTTCCTAGTCGCATCATAGCCTAACTGTATCCTCTTGATATTGCTCCTTGCCTGCCTAAGAATCTGAACACTTTCAATGCCCACCTCACATTTCATAGCTGCCTCCTTCGCTACCTCATCCAGACGAATGTAATTACACTTCTTTGGCCTAGCAGTCTTTTAACAATTAACCGACACTCGCTAACAACGTGCTCAAACACAGGGACTTTGCTGTCAAGTGAGTCCAGCGCCCCCTGCTATCCACAAAGAACGCATCTTTATTAATAATTTCAATATTTCTAAGTGCCGTCAAAATTATCCATAACTCATTACTCAGTCGTATCCTACTGCTTGTAGTTACCACGCCACTCACAATGAACTGTCTGATCCATCGCAGTATAGACGAACAATATCAAGGCGTGTTAGACTTGATTTTATGACCATTATTGCTTTAAGTTGGCGTAGTTCACACAGCCTCTTATTCATGCAAAAGGGATCTACATCTACATTAATCTCTTGATCCTCCCAGTGTGGCACTTTAGGGAATTTCTGAAACGAACAATGGTCTTTCCAGCCATAATAGTCGATATCATTTTTCAGATCCATATATCCTTGCTTGCCTTGTCCATAAAAAGTCCTGATAATATTAAGACCGTTGACCATATCTCTTCCTTTTTTCTTTCCGTCATTAACCTGATGGCAGATATGACATTAACTCGCTTACTCTCTGTGCAGTTCTTAGCAATCCTGCTTCTGTTCTGATTATGTCTCTCCTAACATTTTTACGACACCCGAGGATAATACGCATAGCTTCATTCTGCATATCTACAAGCCTTCGGAGCCTCACCTGACAAGCTATAGAAAGTGCTGATGCTGCAAGAGAGAGAGAGGGGGGGGGGTAGTAATGAATCCTATAAGACTGGGATATTAGAGCGAAAGCAGAAAACATCAATCTTTCGAGATATCAGACTACTAAAGACAGGCTGCTCTAGATTACAGAAAGACCGTCGGTAATCTGAAAGAGCTAGTGCCATTTAAAAGTTAAAGAAATTAGCAAATTTTAAAGCATACTCCCAGAATTAGATCGAATACAGACTTTTTTTTTGTAGAGTATGGATCGCCTCTTGGACTAACAAGATAAATAACAGGAATACTAAATGGCAGTTAAAGTGTGCTGGAGTAAAAGAAAGACCGAGTCTGTAAGTAGCCAGACATCAATATCTTGGAAGAAAAGTTGGAATATTTTAAAAGGCAAAGTCATGGGAGCTGTTACTTGCAGCGGTAACTGAAGCAATTTGCAACTACATACCAAGCTTTATCATTTAGGGTCAGGCAGAGTTCAAGGTTACCAGACAAGGTCAGGAATATATATCCTACTTTCAGATCTGATTTGAGCTTGCGGGGAATCACAAAGAAGTTTTCTTTCTCTTCGACATTTACAGATCAATTGCTGTGAAAGGAACAAAAGACAATCGCGGAATGATGTCACTTCTCTATCTTCTCCCTCACGAGACACTTCTTGTGTGCGTTTCTTTTTCTTCAAATAATTCTGACATAAATGTGCACAAATGATGTATACGCACTTGCAAAAATCTGTTTTATCCAAAAATAGTACAAATAAATCCAAGTAAAATAATGAAGATAGGGATAACAGTCAATGACAAATACCTGGTGAATGAAGTAAGAAGTGAAGGATATAAGGGTTAACCACAAAGGACATGAATTCATCAATAGTGATAACAAACGTGATCATAAAGCAAGAAGAGTGATCGTTTTTTCGGCATATCTTCAGAACGGATCACTAGATAGGCCATAAATGAGTGTCCGGCCGGATTTTGTGATTGTTATGCTGAAGTGAATAATTTTGAGCTAAATTATTAGTTAAGGAGCACGGGCCGTCCTCCCAGAAAAGTCAGACTTCCCGAAAGCCAATCTGGGTCCAAATCTCTCATAAAGGAAATGACGCAGCAGCCGAAATTAGATAGGAAGGTTGGTTCATGAAAGTGACGGCGGAAACTGATACAGAACGGTTTATAAACAGAATTATGGAAAGATACGACTTGTATCTCTGAAAAAAAATCTGTTCAAGCACACACAAACACTCTATATCTCTCTTCCCCCCTCACACACACACACACACACACACACACACACACACACACACACACACACACACACACACACACACACACACACACACACACACACACACACACACACACACACACACACACACACACACACACACACACACACACATACACACGCACGTGTATGCTCATGTGTGTAATCGTGTGTCTAATAGCAGTGGCGGATTTACAGGAGGGAAACAGACTGCTACTGTAGGGTTCTCGTGACTTCTTTAGGTCCTAAAACTTCATATGTAAAACACAAATCTCATGCTTCCACAAGCTACATATATCACTGGAACAAAGAATGGGATGGTATCAATATAAATCTTAGCTATATATATCGTTATTCCCTGATATCGGTGACTTCAAGTATTGCATGTTTTCCACCCATCCCCCCTGTCCTATTCTCATGTCCTCCTCAATGATTTTTTTTAAAGATTCACCATAGTTGGAGTAAAATATACACATACATACATAAGCAAACACACCACACACACACACACACACACACACACACACACACACACACACACACACACACACACACACACACACACACACACACACACACACACACACACGTAAACACACGTAAACACACACAAACACGCAAACACACACACACACACTGAGACTAAAAACCCGTCAAGATAACAGACCAAACAGCTGTTATCTCACGTACCCATTCGCACAAACTGTACCGGTTCAGTTCACGTCTCGAGGTACGACGCCGCCAGCCTGTACGTGAAGCCTGCAGTAAAACCTCAGCTGGTGATCCTTAAGCTGTTGCACGGGGCTCTACCTGTTCTGCAGTTATGCTTTGAATTTGAATACGGAATGTGACTTGTGGTTGTCGTACATGCATGATATGTGCGAGATTTATCATAAACTTCGAAGGATAAGTGAAAGAGACGGATCTCATATGCAACGACCATGTGGATGATGTGCAGGATTCTTTGCATGATTTAGAGGAATCTTTCGGAGATTAACAGTATTAGTATGAGTTTCGTGAATGTTCGATGAGTGTGCCGTTCATTGAGGATCTGATATATGCAGCAGTTTAATTTGCAGGAGCAGAACGCCTCCCATTGCAACCGTGAAGGTCTGCGAAAGACAGGAGTCATGATTATGGCACCGAGCCGATTGCGTGCGTGTGGCGATTGCCGTGTCGCAGTGCCAGTCACGCAACGTCGCCGACAATGCAAGTATGTAGCAATTTTAGAGCCACATCAATACTTATCATGTATCAAAAATAATGAACGGCACC
>BOPN01002665.1:178654-183654 GCA_017312705.2 Penaeus japonicus | reverse complement strand
TTCATTATACAAACATCTCATGAATCTCTCCCTCTTGCAACTACACCTTTCCATAGCAATTATATATCATTTATCAATTGTCTCAAACCTCTTATAGAGTAGGATATAAAAGTGCTATATCTGCTATTAAGAACAATAGAAGTATATTATTGAGCACAAGTCGCACTGCGGGGTACATCGAGGGTGTGTGGAACCTCTGGTGTTTCCTTCGCGTACGATCAGATTCAAACAATGGCTGAGTCTATTGGCGTTTATGATCCGGTTAACTTTCGGTCGCTTATACATTTCCGGGAAAAAAACAACAACAAATAAGACACAGCCATTCCCCGTCATGTGTCTTATAGTCTCTTTTCGCATCACGGGATCCTCCTAAATGAGGATAGAAACACCCGAAAAGAAAAGGACTTAATAAGATCAGACGCAGCATTTAGAAACGGCGAGCTGACGTTGTGGAAAAATAACGAAAGGTACAGAATGATGAGTTTTAGTTATCAATGACCGCATCGACAACCCCGAGCGAGGTTGCCAGCGCTCACCAACCTCGCATTCTTTGCCAGAGACGTGTCGATCATGTGCCGGCGTGAACGAATTATCCGCTATTTGTGCTGGTAATAATGATCATTAACTACGCTATTGCTTTTCATCCGAGGCGAAGAAAACAAGAATCCGGCAAACGCACAAGAAGGAAATATCCGAATCGATCGAACAGACAATATTGACCGCTTTTACTCTAACGCAAACTTTTTGATTGTTGTTCCAGGTTATCGCGATGTCAAAAAGTTAAATGATCAACTTATATTAGGATTCTCGCGGTCAGGAAAGAGAGTGAGATAATGCGGGGATTATCTGATCGAAAACTATCACAAGTCTTTTGAGGGTGCTTGACGAGCGTTGCTGAGGGCGAGCGGGGATGGCTGGGCAAGTGGGAGAGAGAGAGTGAGAGAGAGAGAGAGAGAGAGAGAGAGAGAGAGAGAGAGAGAGAGAGAGAGAGAGAGAGAGAGAGAGAGAGAGAGAGAGAGAGGGGGGGGGGAGGAGGCAGAGAGAGAGAGACTTAGAGAGGGAGGGGGAGGAGGCAGAGAGAGATAAAGATAGACAGGGAGGAGATAGAGAGAGAAGAAACAGAGTTAGAGAAAGAAGAGATAGAGAGGGAGGAGGCAGAGAGATAGAGATAGTCAGGGAGGAGATAGAGAGACAGAGGTAGAGAGGGAAGAGAAAGAGGAGACAAGGAGATAGAGAGGGAGGAATACAGAGGAACGGAGAAATAGGTAGAGAGAGAAAGAGAGAGAGAGGGGGGGGGGGGGGGGGGGGCGGGGCAGACAGACTGAAAGACAAAGATAAAGAGAAACATAGACTGGCAGATATACAGAGAAGGAGGTAGAGACAGAGAGAGAAGCAGATAGATAAAGAGAGAGAGAGCGAGAGAAAGATAGAGAGAGAGAGACGGAGTAGAAGGAGAAAAATAATGAGGGATATGAAAGAGCAAGTGAGCATTTGAAATGGGCAGAGAAAAATAAAAAAAAACTGAAAAAGAGAAAGCGACGAGACGGACGGACAAGAAAGAAACAGAAAACGGGAAAGAAGCTTGAGCGTGAATAAAGACAGAGAGAAAGGAGATATATAAGGCAAAAGTGGGAGAGAGGAGGTAACAGACTATCGAAAAAAAGATAGTATGAGAGACAGATAAAGAGAGGAGATACGAGAAGACGAGAGGAAGTTAAAGAAAAGTTGTCTTCTTCTAAACTCAGATTCTCTTTACTCACACAGGGAGAGAGGGAAAGAGAGAGAGAGAGAGAGAGAGAGAGAGAGAGAGAGAGAGAGAGAGAGTTAGATAGATAAATAGACAGAGATAGATAGACAGATAAATAGATAGATAGATAGATAAAGAGAGAGAGAGAGAGAGAGAGAGAGAGAGAGAGAGAGAGAGAGAAATAGACAGAGATAGATAGACAGATAAATAGATAGATAGATAGATAAAGAGAGAGAGAGAGAGAGAGAGAGAGAGAGAGAGAGAGAGAGGAATTTAGGAAAAGGGTAACACTACTAGTACTGCTAATAAGAACGGTTATGCAGATGTTAACGACAGCAATGATTAGAATAGTTCTGATAGTAGTGATAATATCAATGTCATAAAGCTAATAATAAAAAATAAGGAATATAAAGGAACAATAATGATGACAATGATATCGGTAATGATAAAGATCATAATGATAATAACAATATTACTGTTGATGCTTTCATTGTTGCATATGCGAACAATGATACCAATGATAACATAATATCATTATCGGGAATGATAACACACTCAACACAATGATTACAATGATAATGGTATAATCCCATTTATGATCACATGAAAGCAACAGTAACAATTATAGAATTATAATAGCCATTTCTCTGATGACAATAATAATTCTGATGTCAACACTTACAAAAGCAATATTGATAAGATGAATAAACACAAAAGAAATATGCCAATAATAAAAAAAAAAATAATAATGAAAAATGAGAAGCGTTTAATGGCGTGATATTACAACGGAGTCTATGATTACACCTATCGTCTGATTCGTTGTATTCGAGTTTCCTTAATGCCATATGCAATCACTTCGTTACCAATGCATCAGGAATAGATTTATGTATTTATTTGTAATATCTCACTCTAGATTTATGCGGCTCCTTTGACGCGAACATAAATTTATTGGTTGCTTAATGCTCGGGTGTGTCGAGTCAGTTCTTTTGTAGTGTTATGTGCTATGTTCTCCATATTTCATGTTCAAAAATAACACCGAGCACGGAGGATTGGGGGTGTGGGGTGGGGGTGGGGGGGTTGTTTCACCTATGTTGATAAACAACAGAAACAACAACAGTGCTGAAAAATATACTCACTGATATGTTCTCATTAGAGAGATAGGATAACATTAACGGAATGAAATTAATTATGAGTGATCTTGTTCGCAGGAGACCGAAGGAACAGATAGATAGTGATCATTGTTATATTGATAATCATGTAGGTTGATAGTGATAATGTTTATCATAGCAATGATGACAATGATGAAAGTTGCACTAATAATAATGGTATAGGCTTTCATAGTTAGGATTAAGGCTGGACTGATAATAACCATGATCACAACAATATGTCAATATGACTTTAAGAATTATTCCAATGTTATTTACCCTAATCTATTTATGGTGATTTGTCATTTTCGTTTGTAATGGATAAAAAAAAGTTGAATTATTACATACGAATCCACTGTACATCACCATAACTCACCATTATGGATTGTAATATATTTACTCAGTGGTACATGATTCGACAGCTTGCAAGTTATGTCTTAACGATATGGTGTTTATTTGTTCCCAGGTTCTTTTATCATTAACTATTTCCAAAATAATTTTCTATTATGTCTATTATCAATATCATTCTTATCATCATCCCCATCATAATTATCACCATTATTATGGGGACCATCATTATGTTGCATGATTGATTTTTTTTTTCTTTTTTTCTTTTTTTGTTTTGTTTTCTTTTTTTTTCTCTCTTTTCCTCTCACTTCTCTCACTTTCTCTATTTTCTCCAAATCGTTACTAAACATCCCTATTGTGTGGAGATCATTGCAACACACACACACACACACACACATATATATACATATATATATATATATATATATATATATATATATATATATATATATATATATATATGTATGTATATATATAGAAAGAGAACGAGTAAAAAAAAAAGTATATATATATATATATATATATATATGAACGGTGATTGCTAATTCTGCAATGCAAGATATGTAAGTATTATTTCATTATTACTGTACATCACCACAATTCCTTACTTCAGATGAAGCTTAAATATAGAAACTTCAATTTCAAATCATCCATTGCGAAAACATTCATCCCCCCCCCCTCCATGCCCTTTTCTGCTATGCAATTCTTCAACGTCAGTGTTAATAAATTCACTAAAATTATTTCTTAAATGATATCTTGAGTTATCCAGGTTCTCAATAGCTAACATACCTGTTGATAACTGATAGACCTGTTAATAGTCAACATACCTGTTAATAGTTCATGGTCATGTTAACGGTCAACATGGTTTTTGATTGTCAATTGCCATATTAGCAATTAATAGCCTTATTAATAGTAAATGATCTTGCTGATAGCCAGAAGCCCCATTAATAGTTGATATTCCTATCAATAGTAATTAATACCCTTCTTAATAGAAGCCATGTCCTTGTCACATGTGATGGACATGAACACAAATATTGTAATTGTAATTATGGTAATGATACCAATGAATTTATTAGAAGCGTGATTTATAAACTCGGCGACATGAAATGAAAGAACGTAAAAGTAATGCGTATCTCTCTTTCTCTCTCTCTCTCTCTCTCTCTCTCTCTCTCTCTCTCTCTCTCTCTCTCCTCTCTCTCTCTCTCTCTCTCTCTCTCTCTATATATATATATATATATATATATATATATATATATATATATATATATATGTGTGTGTTGTGTGTGTGTGTGTGTGTGTGTGTGTGTGTGTGTGTGTATATGTATATATATATATATATATATATATATATATATATATATATATATATATATATATAAACGGCAACAATCATAAGGATAGTGATCATCATCATCTCCATACCTGCCACTGTTGTCATTGCCAAATCCAGCAATGAATGGACTGCAATGTTCTACCCTCTTTTCTGCTGTTTATCCAGCAACATTTCCGAAGAAAAGATGAAGAGAAAAACCCAGCGCTCATTGTTGCCCGACCTCGTTAACAATCAAACATCATTAATAACAAGAAAACACGAAGTCATCTAATAATCCTGAAAATCTGTCTCGTTATGACTCTGGGAAGTAACAAAAGACAGGCGGGAAGCGTGATAATCTCTCGTCTGCCTCATATTAACGTGAGGCGAGGCTCTCTCCTTCGTCTTCTTCTCCTCATCCTCCTCTTCTTCTTCCTCTTCCTTCTCC
>BOPN01002665.1:168654-171154 GCA_017312705.2 Penaeus japonicus | reverse complement strand
CTTGCAGAGGCCAGACGTCTTGCAGAGGCCAGACGTCTTGCAGAGGCCAGACGTCTTGCAGAGGCCAGACGTCTTGCAGAGGCCAGACGTCTTGCAGAGGCCAGACGTCTTGCAGAGGCCAGACGTCTTGCAGAGGCCAGACGTCTTGCAGAGGCCAGACGTCTTGCAGAGGCCAGACGTCTTGCAGAGGCCAGACGTCTTGCAGAGGCCAGACGTCTTGCAGAGGCCAGACGTCTTGCAGAGGCCAGACGTCTTGCAGAGGCCAGACGTCTTGCAGAGGCCAGACGTCTTGCAGAGGCCAGACGTCTTGCAGAGGCCAGACGTCTTGCAGAGGCCAGACGTCTTGCAGAGGCCAGACGTCTTGCAGAGGCCAGACGTCTTGCAGAGGCCAGACGTCTTGCAGAGGCCAGACGTCTTGCAAAGGCCAGACGTCTTGCAGAGGCCAGACGTCTTGCAAAGGCCAGACGTCTTGCAGAGGCCAGACGTCTTGCAAAGGCCAGACGTCTTGCAGAGGCCAGACGTCTTGCAGAGGCCAGACGTCTTGCAGAGGCCAGACGTCTTGCAAAGGCCAGACGTCTTGCAAAGGCCAGACGTCTTGCAGTGTCTGGCCTTCGAGATTTCCGAAAAATAAAAACATACAAACAGACGCACGCATATAGTTAGGCCCTTTTCCGTCTTGCAACGTCATCTTTTGCACTGAATAACTTCCTGACCTCGATGGAAGGGGCAATGATTACTGCTTTAGTTGGTATACTTGTCCATTTCTTCCTTTTTTGTCGGGTATTTATCTCGTTAACTTTGATACTGCAAATCGGCTTTCATCTTCATGCAATACCCTTTTCTCAAAATAATATCGTTATCATTATTCTTGTTATCATTATTGTTACCACAATCATTACCATCGACATCAAAACTATTATCCTTAACATCATAATAATCACCATCATCATCATCATCTTTATTATAATCATTATCATCATCCTCTTTATTATAATCATTATCATCATCCTCTTTATTAAAACCATCATAATCATTATCATAATCATATCATCAACTTTATCATAATCGTCAACTTTATCATAATCGTCAACTTTATCATAATCATCAACTTCATCATAATCATCATTCTTATCATCCTTATCATCACCATCCTCATCATCCTCATGACAGTGTCCCCATTAGCATCCTGCCCATTAGCCCGAGAGCCCCTTTCCCATCGGCGGCGGAAGCAATCATCGGCGACGACAGGGACTCGAGGCGTGACACAGGAGCGCCACCCGAAGGGACGCGGTCGCTCAGTCAAGGCGATCCATCAAAGGAAGGGAACTGCAGCCAATTCCATCTCCGGTACATGTTCCTCAGCCGATTTTCAGTGAGGTCGTTTCTTTCGGTTTTATTATTGTTATTATCATTATTATTATTATTATTATTATTATTATTATTATTATTATTATTATTGTTATTATTATTATTATTATTATTATTATTATTATTATTATCATTATTGTTATTATTATTATTATTACTATTATTATTATTATTGTTATTCTTATTACTTGGCTTGTGCGGAAGAGAGCAAGGTAGATAGATAGAGAGAGAGAGAGAGAGAGAGAGAGAGAGAGAGTGAGAGAGAGAGAGAGAGAGAGAGAGAGAGAGAGAGAGAGAGAGAGAGAGAGAGAAACGATGTTAAGATGATAAAGGATAGACAAGCAGAATGGAAATGCTCCTTGCATTTACTTCATCGCGTGTTGTGTGTGTGTGTGTGTCTGTGTACACACACACACACACACACACACACACACACACACACACACACACATATATATATATATATATATATATATATATATATATATATATATATATATATATATATATATATATATGTATATATATATATATATATATATATATATATATATATATATATATATATATATATATATATATATGTATATATATATATATATATATATATATATGTATATATATATATATATATATATATATATATATATATATATATATATATATATATATACATGAGGAAATATCGCTAACACGTCCGACCTTCAACTTCTGTCCAATTAATCGACATAATCCAAACAAAAACATTAATTCAACTGTCGAGATATTTGCATAATACCCTCACGTAGCTTATCATCTATGTGGTATCTAACAAGAGTGACGAATATCCACTGTATTATAATACAAATAAGATAGAAACCGGACCGCAGACACGCACTGATGTCCATCATTTGTCATTAAGGCGTTACTGCAATTATGTGCCGTGAGCTGCACATCATATGAAAATAGATAAATAGACAGTCATTTTCCCTGTGACTGTTGTGGGGATAACATGTAGTATTAGGTATATCCATTTCGTGTTAAGACAATACTAATTTTTAAAAACGGTGTTATTCGTTTGTTGTGTAGATAAGGAAGAGGGAAAATATTATGAATGATTTTGTGTTTATAAGGATGTTGTAACATCAAGGGG
>BOPN01002665.1:136154-141154 GCA_017312705.2 Penaeus japonicus | reverse complement strand
TTCTTCGTGGTGGAATTATGAAGGTTATAAAATGCAGCCTAGTATTGCCTCTCGACTTCTCCTGTGTTGACGGCGATAATGGCGCTCCTGATAGACGTCATTTTGACTGTGACACGGCCTGGTCTATGACCTGGAAGACCTGGAAGAGACACTGGTCTTACATCAAGTCGCAGTTTTGACGAGTCGAATCAGTCTGAGTTTAAGTTTATCGCATCAAAGCAAAATCGACGCTCCGGCCAGTTAGATGGAGAAAAAAAAAAAAAAAAAAAACACGCTGCCCTTTTGGCTCATCGAATCGAAACCAAGTCGACGGTCGGCCTCCGCGTGCGATCCTCAAGAACAAGTCGACGGTCGGCCTCCGCATGCGATCCTCAAGTACCAAGTCGACGGTCGGCCTCCGCGTGTGATCTTCAAGAACCAAGTCGACGGTCGGCCTCCGCGTGCGATCTCCAAGAACCAAGTCGACGGTCGGCCTCCGCGTCCGCTCCTCAAGAACCTAGTCGACGGTCGGCCTCTGCGTGCGATCTTCAAGAACCAAGTCGACGGTCGGCCTCCACGTGCGGTCTTCAAGAACCAAGTCGACGGTCGGCCTCCGAGTGCGATCTTCAAGAACCAAGTCGACGGTTGGCCTCTTCACGCGATCCTCAAGAACCAAGTCGACGGTCGGCCTCTGCGTGCGATCTTCAAGAACCAAGTCGACGGTCGGCCTCCGAGTACGATCTTCAAGAACCAAGTCGACGGTTGGCCTCCTCACGCGATCCTCAAGAACCAAGTCGACGGTCGGCCTCTGCGTGCGATCTTCAAGAACCAAGTCGACGGTCGGCCTCCGAGTACGATCTTCAAGAACCAAGTCGACGGTTGGCCTCCTCACGCGATCCTCAAGAACCAAGTCGACGGTCGGCCTCTGCGTGCGATCTTCAAGAACCAAGTCGACGGTCGGCCTCCACGCGCGATCCTCAAGAACCAAGTCAACGGTCGGTCTCCGCGTGCGATCCTCAAGAACAAGTCGACGGTTGGCCTCCGCGCGCGATCCTCAAGAACCAAATCGACGGTCGGCCTCCGCGCGCGATCTTCAAGAACCAAGTCGACGGTTGGCCTCCGCGCGCGATCCTCAAGAACCAAATCGACGGTCGGCCTCCGCGTGCGATCTGCAAGAACCTCGCAAGAGAGCCAGGGAGCCGCAACACCTCGAGGGCCGAAGCGAGCGAAACAGCGACGCAAACACAGCTCTCTGTCTCGCCTCCGCAGGTCTTTCCAGCTGTCACCGAAGAGACAGCACTAATGGCTGTAATTTCTGGAGAGTATATTTCGCGCGGCTTTGTTTGCCGCTGGTTCCATTTGCTCTTCGGTGAGCTAACGTTACCGAGGCTGACAAAAGAAGTGTGCGTCATGCAATTAGCGTCTGCTCTCTATAATTTGATATCGTACTGATAAAGCAGAAAGAGAGATATTACGGGAGACGCAGCGCAATCGCGGTCCTTGAAAGCGATGGAAGGAAAGATAAGATAAAGAGAATGAGTAGAAGAGAAGGGAAGCACAAGAGAGATAGAGAGAGAGAGAGAAAACAAAACACAAATGGCTGGATCGTAAGTGTTGGTAAGGACAGATGTGATCCTAATCAGTTGTCTCTAAGTCAACCAATAAGTGGACGTGAAATACGAAGGAAAATTGGATGACTACGGGTGAGTAAAGGATGGGGTTGAAGAGGTGGATGGGGGGAGGGGGGGTGGGGTCATCAACTGACAGTGCTCATGGCTTGGGTTCATGTAACAATCTCTCATTAGCATTTAAAATTGTTATTTCATGTGATTTGTTAAACATGTTGATATTTCCATTTCAGTAAGGGAGCGTCAACAAAAAGGTATATTACAAACACAAGCTGTTTCATAATAATATCATGACATTTGGCAACGTAACCATCACGATTACTGACTGTTTTGGCGACATTGTGCCCAGTGAGAATGTCATAATGATACTATTTTTATTTTGTATCATTTGACGCAATCTTAGTGCCAGAAACAGGTGCTGTTGTCATGGTTACTGTGTGCTGCGTGATACCTATTATGTTTTTTATCCATTTTTTATGGCCATGCCGTTGATGATACCAACATCAGTATCATATTTATAGCGGTACCTCCATTCCTGCTAAACAGAACACTAATACAGTAGTTTGACCTTTCCTTCTTTTCTATATGCTCTTGTTTGTATGATATATAAGATCTCCAAAAGGTCTACTATACTTTATATTTTTCCATGTCTTTGTGCATCATAATTTCCTTGACTTTACACTCAACCTAAGTAAAATACAAACACACACACACACAGCCTCTCTCTCTCTCTCTCTCTCTCTCTCACACACACACACACACACACACACACACACACACACACACACACACACACACACACACATTCATGCCCTCAATCATTTAATAGACATAAATGCATTCCCGTTAATATGAAAGCATTAACGTCAAGTCACTTACAAAAGCAGCGAATTCCTTTCAAAATAGCTTCCCAATGGCATAAAACTAAACGGCTCCTTCTGACAAGAACCCCACAAAGTGTGCTATGTAAAGCCCCATTCAAATGCCAAGAGTTTTAAGGTAATTGTACAAGAGTCAGTTATATGTATGCATTTATGAAGACACATTACGATGGTTGAGTTTTATGCACGATAGTTACTTCTCAATGGCACTCATAATGTCCTTTTTTAATATAGAATATTTCCAAAACTCTATTATCGTGAATTTCCTTTATATAGCCTTCCATTATAGGATCGAAATTCTTACATGTAAAATCTCACGTAATGATATCTCATTTAAAGAAGAAAAAATGTGTTTTAAAGTATTACTTAGCCACGATCGTTTGGAAATTCATATTGGTACTCAGTAACCAATGCATGTAACTACATGTTTTATCACTCCAAAACACGAAACCAAGTGATTTCTAAAGACACGCTTATACACCCCATAACATCTAGAATTACGGATGTCGAACCAATAATTCATAAACAGACATCATTTGACTCCAATATACCTGCAATAAGAACGGGACTTCCGGTTGTTGATAATGCTTGTCTATAGATAGCCATTCGATAGGAAGGGGCGAATTTCTTCCTGTTGGTTATATCATATTCATTCTACAGAATTATATCTTGAAGCCGAAGGTGACTGAGCTAACTTAGCATTATAGGTTTTATTCTCATGTTTTCCCTTTGGCCTTGTAACGTGAACCATAAATTTCACTCCTAGTTCTGACTGTGTGATTTGTTTGTGATGATAGGAGATGTTCTTCGTCTGGCCGAATGGAAGGCCTCTTTGGCTGTTTTTGAAGGATTTAAGATAACGTTTGAGACTTAGTAATTATGCAAATGTATTAGACAGAACACTACTTGGTATATTCAGTAACCAAAAGTTTTTAAATCTAGTAAATTCGCTGAGATACAAAGAAGTCAACCTCCCCATCAAAGACTGTTATTTTCTTTTATCCAATCTTCTCTCTCTCTCTCTCTCTCTCTCTCTCTCTTTCTCTCTCTCTCTCACTCTCTCTCTTTCTGCAAACGAGTAACAACTAACCTCCCTCTCTCTCTTACTTTCTTAATCTCTTTCTTCACTTCAGAAAAGACTTCAGGCCGTGATTATCCTTTCCTCCTTCATCCTCCTCCATCCACACCTCCTCTTTATCCTCATATCTCTAAGCCTCATTACTCATCCCACTCTGCACACATAGTTCTCCCTCCCCTTCACCCCCTCCCCTTCCTCCCTTTCCCTTCACCCCCACTGCTGGACTTCCTACACTCGCCTCCCCAAACCTTTCCCACTCCCCTTCCCCCCTTCCACCACCTCCCCTACTCCTTCCACCTCTTAGATATCCTAGCCATCCCTCCTCCCTCCCCCTTCCCCAATGCCTCCTCCCTCCCCCTTCCCCAATGCCTCCTCCCTCCCCCTTCCCCAACGCCCCCTCCCTCCACCTCTAAACATTCTATGCCCCTCCCCTCCCCTCCCCACCCACCCCCTTCCCCCTACGCCAGACCACCTCATCCCTCATTACTTTCCACATGTTAATTAAGGTGCGTCTCCGTGCAGGTAAGGGAACTAAAGATCTGTAATGTAATCATGGTTTACAGAGTGATAGTGTCAGGCTGAGGGAGGAGGGGATGGTAGGGGAGAGGGGGGAGGGGAAAGGAGGAGGGAAAGAGATGGTGGACTTAGTCTCTCTCTCTCTCTCTTCTCTCTCTTTCTCTCTATTTGTCTCTCTTTCTCTATTTCTCTTTCTCTCTCTCTCTCTCTCTCTCTCTCTCTCTCTCTCTCTCTCTCTCTCTCTCTCTCTCTCTCTCTCTCTCTCTCTCTCTCTCTCTCTCTCTCTCTCTCTCTCTCTCTCTCTCTCTCTCTCTCTCTCTCTCTCTCTCTCTCTTTCGCACACTCTCACCTTCTCTTTCCCCGCTCCTCTTTCTTTCTCTTCTCCTCCCCACCCCCTCAATTTCTCTCAGAATTTTGTTACTTACAGCTCCGTATTGCTAGTCATAGCAATCAGAGGTACGACTACCCTAGGGTCTATGTACTACTGTGTTTGCCCATCGGCCTTCTACCCCGTGGTATCTCCATCAGATAACCCAGAGTGGTTACATGCCATGCCCCTTTGCCCGGCTTTTTGTAGGGCACGAACGAGTTTTCTGTAAATGAACTTTATCGTTATCTCGAATATCTTATCACCTGTTTTCTGCGTTTGGTTGTGTCGGTGTGCACTTGTGGCTCAGTCGTTTGAGTACTTCTCTTTCTTGGGTCTTAATGCTTGTCTGTGTCAGTATGAGTAATGTAATGCTGCATTCCTGAGACGAACATCATCTAATCACATGTTTTTGAATCCCATATAAAAAAAAAAAACTCGTACACCAGTAAACCTATAGGGATTATCTGTGAATACAGCTAAAATGAATGGGTTAATAGTATTAAGAGAGAGAGAGAGGAGGGGAGAGAGGGAGAGAGAGAGAGAGAGAT
>BOPN01002665.1:126154-131154 GCA_017312705.2 Penaeus japonicus | reverse complement strand
TCTCTAACTCTGGTAGGGACAGTATTTATTTGGCCTTCGATAAAAGGACCTTTTTTTTTTTTCTTCCCTTCGGTCTGCCCCTGTGTGTTTTTCCACAAAGACATCTAATCACTTCATATTATATACATTTCGATGTCGTTCTAGCGGATAAGTCGTAGTTAATTATCGCCTAATTTTGATGCATTGGCGATGCTCGATTCATAGAGGTAAATTCAGACATACAAAAACGCTTCTTCGCTCCTTATAACACTTCGGATTGGGGTGTTCATCTGTTCATGGCAGCACAGGGTAGTCGTTGCACACCCAAGGGCAAAGCGTTTTTTTTTTGTTTCTGTTTTATGGCAGTTCATAATTTGATCGCTAAACTGTATGATGATTTCATATTTGGTTTATCAGCCAAAGGACCGGGGCTTTGCGTCCCTCTGTGACCTGACCAACACGTTGTGCCAACAACACCCACTTTCGGGGGTGTTGGAGGAACCTGTAGAGGCAGACCCGCTGACCATCTTTCGGAGTGAGAGAGAGAGAGAGAGAGAGAGAGAGAGAGAGAGAGAGAGAGAGAGAGAGAGAGAGAGAGAGAGAGAGAGAGAGAGAGAGAGAGAGAGAGAGAGACGGACAGACAGACAGACAGACGACAGACAAAGAGACAGAGAGAGAGAGAAAGAAAGTGTGAGAGAGACAGAGAGAGAAAGAAAGAAAGAAAGTGAGACAGACAAAGAGAGAGAGAGAGAGAGAGAGATCTAGTTAGCTAGAGCAAGAGAGAGAGAGAGAAAAAAAATAGGAAGAGATAGATGAATGAATAGAAATAAGAGACATACAGCTAGATAACATCTCGCGGAATGTTGATAATGGTTGTGAAATAAACAAAAGAATGATGATGTTAGTAATAATGATGATGGAGAGTGATAGTGACACGGAAGGTCGCAATGACAAAAGGCAACTCCTGAAACCAAGTGACAGAAGGGAGGGAAAAGGAGGGAGGATGAAGGGGGAGGAGGGAGGGAAGGGAGGAACAGTAAAGGGAGAAGGACAAAAATTCGATCCTAGGCGAGAGTGTGGATGATGACGATAATGATGACGATGATGATGACAGGAGAAAGGTAATTAGGACGACAGTAATGACACGAAAGGCGATGATAACGACATAATCACTGATGATGAGATAATGATGCCTTTTGACTAGACACGATACGGCCATCGTCTGTTTTCGGTCATAGAATGGACGCTTTAAATCTCTTAGGATCGTTAATTGAATTGATACACATTATAATCAGATAAGGATTGATGTTGGCTGTGTCCTTTTTGGTCTTTTACATGGAGATCCGGGGTTTATATTGTATTTTAGTATTTCTTACTTATATATATATATATATATATATATATATATATATATATATATATATATATATATATATATATATATATATATATAATTCAAAGTCACTTATATATGATTATTTGTGTTGGATATATATGTGCATCAATGAGTGTGCATATACATACATATAGATAGATATGTGGAAGAGAGAGAGAGGCGGGGGGGGGGGGGGCAGGGAAGAGATACCAGGGAAAAGAAATGCGGACAAACAGATACATGGGAAGAAAGAAAAAAAAGAAAGAAACAAAACAGACAGATTCACGATCATTTCCCGCCCTCTACTTCATTTCCTCCGCCTTCCTCCCCTCCTCTCCCTTTCCTCCCCCATCCTCTCCTCCTCTCCCTCCCCTCCTCCTTCCTTCCCTCCTCTGCCTCCCCTCCCCCGTCCTCCCCTCCTCTCCCTTTATTCCCCTTCATCCCCTCCTCTCCCTTTCCTCCCCTCCCCCTTCTTCTCCTCCTCTTCCTCCCCCCCCCCCTTCTTCACCTCCTCCCCTCCCCTTTCCTCCCCTCCCCTCCCCTTTCCCCTTCCTCCCCTCCCCCTTCCTCCCCTCCTCTCCCCCTTCCTCCCCACCTCTCTCCCCTTTCCTCTCCTCCTCTCCCTCCCCTCCTCTCCCTCCCCTCCCCCTTCCCCCCTCCTCTCTCCTCCCCTCCTCTCTCCTCCTCCGCGTTCCGAGTCTTCGCACGCAGCGCAAGTGTTAATAAGGAGAGAAAAGCACCACCTTCCCCGCTCCCATTATCGCGGGATGAGAGTGTTCGGACGTAGCCCCACCTGCTCATTACCCTTCACCAGCTGCCATTACCCTGTGATCGCTTTCGGACACAGGTCATGCTATCACTTCAATCCCCCCCCCCCCGTCCCCCTCCCCCCTCCCCCCGCCCCGCCCGCTCCCACTATCCCTCCCCTTCTTCTTCTATACTTCTCTCCTCTTCGTCTTCTCCCTTTCTTTACCCCACCTCGGTCCCTCTCCTTCCCCCCTGCCCCCCCTGCCCTGACACCTATCTCCCTTACTATGTCATCTCCTTCACCCCCTTCCCCTCATCTCCCCTTGACACCTCTTGACACTCCCACCTTGATATCTTCCCCTTCCCCATTCCCCCTCTCCCCGTGCTATGCCCCCCCCCCCCTCCACCTTCCTCCTTACCTGCCCACCCAAACATCCCCCCTCGCCCCCATCCCACCTAGCCAGACACCTCTCCCCCCCCACTCCCCTTCCCTTCCCACCATGACATACCCCTCCCCCTCCCACCTTCCCTGTTCCCCTCACCTCCCCTTTCCCTTCCCCCTTCCCCCCCTTCGACCACCCGACCTGAACCCCGTCCTGCACAGCCTGTCACTCTACCTGTCATGGGAGATAGTGAACCTCCTATCCTAAACGAGTCAACTGGTCTTGCTAGCGAGTGAGCCTTCCTTTTTGTGGCGTTTTGCACAATCATTTTCCCCTTTTCATTAGGTTGTCTTTGGGTTGGTTTACCTTTTTTTTTTTTTTTTTTGCTTTATGTATTTGCTGTGTTATCGTCATTGTTTTGTTTTTGTTTTATTGTTATTATTATGGTGTTTGTTTTTATTAGTGTTTTTTGTTAAGAAGATCATCGTCATCATCACTGTTGTTATCACTATTGCCATTGTTATCATTATCATTAATATTAATATTGTAATGATAATAACAATTATTTTCATCATTTTTATATGAATTATTATTATTATTGTTGTTAGTAATATTATCATTATCATTACTTATTATAAATATTCACCATTATTGTTGTAATTGTCATCATCATAATCCTTGTTATAAATGTTATTACATTATATATTTTACTTCCTTAGGGGGCGAGAGAGCGAGGACCGGATCATTAGTAAGAGTCCTCACTTCTGTGCAATTGGTGAGTCTCCTTGCAACGAGTCTATGGTTTGTTTCAGTCTGCATTGCACTTGAGAGCCTCTTCATGGGTGACCACACTACCAAAAGGGAATATTTATGCCATATATTTTTTTCTTTCTAATACTTTTTTTTTATATTTTTCGTTATTTTATATTATATAATTATTTTATTGTATTATAGGTTATTAGGCAGCCGATAGGAATCCTTTGGTAGTGTGATTCATAACAGTAGTAGAAATATTTACAGTTAAGGTTTGTGAGGAATGTGAAACTACGATAATAAAGATAACAACTGTGAGTTAGAACATTAATAAAGATGATAAGAAGAGTAAAACAAGATATATCAGTAATGACAGTAATGGTAATTGTGATAATATTAATGATAATGTGACAATGATGACGATAACGGTGTCAATTATAATGATGATGATAACGAAAATAATGATATTGCTCGTGAATAAGAGCAACAATAATAACACCAACGATAGCATGATGTTGCAAATAAGGACTATACAATTGTGATAACGATGATTAATATCATTGTTATTATAATAGTGTCAGTAGAAATAACGGAAGTAATAAGCTTTCATAACGGTAACAACAACAGAGTCTATTTGTAGTAGTTGTAATTTCATTATTGAAATAATTTCTGAAATGATTAATGACAGCAATGGTGATTACGACAGTGGGAATGATAATAGGAATGATTACAGTACTAATACATGTAATGTAATCATATTTGTTATGAGACCAGCTGTATACAGTACATGGAAAAATAAATTGTTCAGAATAGGAAAATAAATAAAACTGTGAAAAAGAAAACGAAAATATGAATCTGTTTTCCCCCCCTCCCTCCTCTTTCTGTCTTTCTTTACCTATTTTTCTTTCTCTCCTTCTCCCTGTCTCGCTCTTTCTCTCTCCTCTTTCTTTATTTATTTCTCTCTCTCTCTTTTCCTTTCTCTCACTTCCTTATTTCCCTCTTCTTGTATATCAGTCCCGCTTATGCAGCTTTTATTCTCCTCTCTTCTTTCCTCCTTCCCACTTCCCTATCCTTAGTCTCTCCCTCTCTTCTACCCTCCTTCGTTTATTCTCCCCTTCCCTTCTTTCTCCCTCCCTCCCACTTCCCCATCCTTAGTTACCCTCTCCCCCCCCCCCTCTCTCTTTCCTTCTCTCCATACCCTCTCCTCTCCATCCCTCCTTCCTTCTTTTCCCTCCTTCCCTCTTCCTCTCTCCCTCTCACATCCCCTCTCCTCTCCATCCCTCCTTCTTTTCCCTCCTTCCCTCTTCCTCTCTCCCTCTCACATCCCCTCTCCTCTCCATCCCTCCTTCTTTTCCCTCCTTCCCTCTTCCTCTCTCCCTCCTCCCCCCCCCCCCCCACGCCTCTCCTCATGCACTTGTGATTCTGACTCTGGGTTTATTTTGACCGGCAGTGAATGGCCGGCTCGTGTCATGAGGTTTGCGTCGCTTATTCACTCTAGCAGCATATGCCATTTCACGCCATCGTCTCACGGGTCACGCCATTCACAACTTTTGTCGGGGTCTGTCCATTCATGTTTTTTTTCCTCTCGTGGCCAAGATGCCATTTGCATTTTAGAGAAGTTTGATGCATTTTTTTTTCTTCTTCTTCGTATGAAATTTTAGGGGGGGGGGGGGGCTTGTATCTTTCTCTTTCTTTCTCTTTCCTGGTCTGTGACTTTTTCTCTTCATCTTTCTCTTCATGTTTCTTTTTTTGTTCCTTTCTTC
>BOPN01002665.1:116154-118654 GCA_017312705.2 Penaeus japonicus | reverse complement strand
GGTGTGTTGTGTTGTGAGAAGAATGCTAATGACAGGTGAGCACACGTGTGGTGATGCTATCGAGCAGATGGTCGCATTATCTACATCCTCTCCATTTTATCTGCTGTGGAAAATGCGAACGAGGAATGGAAACGAAATCTATGTCATTATGAACACACGTAAATTAGAAAATAAAATGATGGCATTTCCTTCATCTGGAATTTTTTATTTTTTCATAAAGTAAATAAGTTGTTGTTTCAATCAACGAATAAGGGAAGAAAGAAAAGTAGATGGATATTGGAATGAAGAATGAATTGAGAGAGATAGAGGGAAAGATAGATTAATCAATTGATAGCTAAATGGGTATTCAACATTCATATTATCATAATTTAAAACTAATTTGAAATGGAATGAAAATGAATGACTTGTTGTTGTAGAATATGTACTTATCTTCTAATAATGACTCACACCCGTTGTTGTATCACGGTGATATTTATTTACTATGTCATGCAACATTTTGCTGTCATCTCATCTTTTGGGTTTATCTGATATTGACTTTTCGAAGAGAGATAAGTGTATTATGATGAAACAAGTATGACGAGGATAAGTATTATTGTTCTATTTTTTTTTTTTTTTTATGAAAGAAATATAAGATCAGTGAGTTTATGTAGCTAGGAATATTTATAGTGATATGAATAATGTTGATAATAATATTTGTTATCATAATCCTTTTTCTGAAATAAATAACATTTCAAAAAGTTTGCTTTACTGTCTTCTTTATCTCGCATGTAATTTTGATTTATTGCAATGAAGGTGAAAATGTTTAAAAGTGATGAGGATGATAATGATAATAGTGATGATAATAATGATGATGATGATTATAAAAACGATTATCATGACCGAGTTAATAGATATGATTATCACAGCATAGATGATAATAATTACAATACCAACAATAGAAAGAATGAAGGCAAGCAAGATTTATTTTCTACAGACAATAACAAACATAAACACCACGACAACGAAGCGAAATCCAATACACTACACTCTACTATTACAATCTTCTCTTTTTTATTTGGTTATTATTTTTCGCTTTTTTTTATTCTACTGCCCCACCTCCCTCTTCGTAATAATAACTACAAGAGGGATAACATTCAGGTGAGGTGATAAGGAGACAGGTGAACACAGGTTGTTGCTAATTGCCTCACACCTCATCTCTCTTCCACGAGCTAATAGTACACGAGGAGGTCGAAGGGGGGTGGGGTGGGTGGGGGGTAGAAGGGTGATGTGGGGATGATTGAAGGGGGAGGGGAGGGGAGGGGGGAGTAGGGAGGGGTGGGTATGACATGATTGTAGGGTGGGGGAGGTTGGTAGGGGGGAGGAGGGAGGAAGGAAGGGAGAGGAGTTGGGAAGGTGAGTGAGAGAAAATAAGGGAGGAATAGGAGGAATGGGGGAGGTGAAAGGAGGTGAGAAGGAGGGGTGGATGGGGGATGGAGGCAAGGGAGAAAGGAGGAGACAGAGGTGGGCATGACAGAGAAGGAGAGGAGAGGGATAGAGGAGAGTGAGGGAGAGTGGAGGGAGAGGGGTTACATGAATAGAGGTAGGGAGAAGGGGAAGAGGAAGAGAAGCAGGGGAAGTGGGGAAGGGGTTAGGAGGAGTGTTGAGGTGGAGAGGAAATAGAGAACAAGATGAAGAGAGAAGGTGGGGGGGGGGGGGGAGGGGGCATGCTGAGGAGATAGAAGATCGTGGGACACTGTGAAGGAGAGGGAGGACGCTGGAAGAGGAAAGGGTAGTATGTAAAAGGGAGAGAAAGTAAAAACATGGGGGGGGGGGGGGGGAGGTAGACAAATAAATGTGGAAATAAGACATAACACAAAAAATCATCCATCTAGAAATAGAGTTTTGAGGCAGGAAATACGAGACAATGGAGCACATTAGAAGATAAGACGAGGAAGAGATACGAATAGGAGGAAGAGACGCGAATAGGATAACAAGATGGAGACGGAAGAAGAATGGGGGCAAGAAGCTGATGAAAGAAAAAAAAAAAAAAAAAAAAAAAAAAAAAAAAAAAAAAAAAAAAAAAAAAACACACACGCAAGGAAAGTATGAGGGAGA
The DNA here is from genome assembly GCA_017312705.2 of Penaeus japonicus. NCBI lineage: Eukaryota > Metazoa > Arthropoda > Malacostraca > Decapoda > Penaeidae > Penaeus > Penaeus japonicus. Next base: position 116,560 of record BOPN01002665.1, on the reverse strand, counting down.
AGAAGGAAGAAACATGAAGAAGAGAATGAAAATCCAGATAAAAGAAGAAAAGAAAGAAAGAAAAGATTCAGGAGATACGTCTCCATCTAAGATTCTTATCAGAGCTAGATAAGGAGTGAAGAAATCTCCGGAGATGTACTTGAGATTTCATTTCTGCTAATCTTTCTTTTTTTTTCTTTTTTCTTTTTTCTCTTTCCGTTGTTTGTTTCCTTCTTGTTTTTTTTTTTTATCTTAATGTTTGTTTTTATTTTCATATATGTTTTAATTCTTCGCTTTTCTTTTATTACTATTTCGTTATTTGTGTATTTTAACTGGAAATTTTCTTTATCATTTTCAACTTTCTCCCTGGGTGCTCTTTAGAACGAATAGTAAAAGTATGAAAATTATAATGATAATAATAAGGATA
>BOPN01002665.1:93654-101154 GCA_017312705.2 Penaeus japonicus | reverse complement strand
AATGGGCTCGCAGCGACTTAGTCCGCCTCTCATGGTTATTATTTTTATTCTTATTCTTATCATTACGTTTCTGGTAATATCGTTAATAATCTATTGAATCCATGACCGATATTAAATCCGCTGGATGCCATGAGAGAGTGAGTGAGAGAGAGAGAGAAGAGAGGGAGAGAGAGAGAATGAACAAGAAAGTACAGAGGAATAGTACCAAAGAGACAGAGTTCATAGCACCATACACACAAAACAAGAACAAAATAGAGAAAGAGAGGATAAAAGAGAGAGACTGACAGATAGAAAACAACAAGAGAGAGAGAACAAAGGAAAAAGATATATGGCAATATTTCCTCTAATTACAAAGCGAGGCAGACGATACACCAGCAGTTTAACACATGACCATAATACCTGTCTTTAAGGAATTAATCTTGCAACTAAATTTAATGAAGAGTTATCTCAAAGGATGAATAGCATCACTAAAGATTATACTCAACAAAACGTCAAACAATGGAGATCATAAATATGGTGTGTGCTTATGTGTGTCTTGGTTTCGCTCTCTCTCTCTATCTCTTTCTCTCTCTCTGACTCTCTCTCTCTCTCTTTCTTTCTCTCTCTCACTCTCTGTCTCTCTCTCTCTCTCTGTCTCTGTCTGTCTGTCTCTCTCTCTATCTCTCTCTTCTCTCTCTCTCTCTTTCTCTCTCTCTCACTCTCTGTCTCTCTCTATCTTTCTTTCTCTGTCTCTGTCCCTCTCTCTCTCTCTCTCTCTCTCTCCCTCTCTCTCTGTCTCCCCCCCTTCCCCCTCTTTCAAAACAGAGATGGATAGATAAAGTTAATCTAAGAGAGAGAAAAGAAATGGGTAACTTAACAGACATATATTTCTGGAGAAATGAAATTGATTATTTTAACGGATGGACAGGAAACAAAAAATATGTAATATGTGAAAGCAAGAGATAGAAAGATGAATAAATAAATTAAGAGGCTGACCATCCAAAATATACAAAGGGAGTAAGAAAAACAAAATAAATAAAAAATGGAGATAGATCAAGACAAAATGGGAGCAAAACAAGAAAGAGAGAGAAAGACAGAGAAAAGGAATAAGCCCATTACCCACTGATACTCATTTGAGACAATTTGTTCATTCAATTCTCAAATTGTTATGATGGACAAAGAGTCCTTGCTAACCTCTTCCTATATCATTTAAATATCAATATTGTAAAACGATGTTTCTGTAAAGCCATAATCTTGTTAAGAACATTCATGGAGTGGCATTATTTTATCCCATCGCTGCCACCATTGTTTGGATAGTAATTCAATGTAAAAGAAACAGGGATTACATCGTGTGTGTGTGCGTGTATATGTGTGTGTGTGTGTGTGTGTGCATATGTATATAATCGTGTATATAATATAATCTGTATATAATCGCAGTGAAATCCTCCATATGTGAAATCCTGCACCACAGGTGAACATTGAGAGAGAGAGAAAGAGAGGGGGGGGGGGAGAAGAAAGAGAGAGAGAGAGACAGACAGACAGGCAGACAGACAGAGAGATAGAGAAAGAGAGAGAGAGACTGAGAGAGAGGTGTGGCCAAGTCGATAAATAGATGAGTAAATGCAATTACAATATATGGATAGCCAGATTGGGAGATGAATCAGTCACCAAATGATGATTGAATTAAGAGAGGAAATGAAGGAGAGAGAGAAATCAATATTTCAAGAAATTTGAATGAAAGGCAAAAAGAAAAAAGAGAAGAAAGAAACAAGAAATGCAATAGAAAGACGGAGAGATGTAGAGATAACAAATACGACAGAAAAAAAAAAAAAAAAAAAGATAGCTGAAGTGAAAGACAGTGAAAGAGAGAAAGACAGAGACGGTGATAAAAGAGAGAGAGAGAGAGATTAAGACAGCACAGATTTCCACCGGAGGAACCTGGATCGGGAAATCTCTGGTCGACAGAGGTGCAAATCCCTTGTAAAACGAAGGTGTGAATCGCAGCTGTCAGTCGGCGCCCTCGTGAGTGAGGTGCGAGTGTGACATGTTGAGCATGAGTTAGTAGAGATCGAGGCTGAGATGCTGGCCATTAATCGTGGTCTGTGGTAATGTTCGTCTTAATGGGATGAAGATGTAATAAGTAGAACCTTCGTAAGTTGAACATGAACGCTGATGTAAGACATGGCGTCTCGCAGGAATTAAGGGATTGGGTGGAAGTCGGAGTGCGAGAAAATAGGAGTGGAGTTTGAATAAAGCTGAATGAGCAAGCTTGAATTACTGATCCCGGGCGCATGATGGATGTGTGTGCAACATGCTGACATAATAGGATCGTAATGAGCATAATAGGCATGAAGTGGACGAGATGCCGTCCTAGAATTTTAGCTCAGGTGTTTAAGCTAGACAGCGGCGGTGAGCGATGGTATTGGGGAAAGGCGTGGATCATGTGTCTGATGTTTATATGTATATATATATGTCTGCGCGAGGGCGTAATAGGAACACCAACAACTTGACACAAAGAATAATAGCCCCTTTTGAAAGACTATCTACAACCTATGCCAACCCACCGCCTCCCCCGAACTCACCTCCCAATGGGATTCAAAAACAGTGAGCGAAACCGCACTCGTTTCCGCCGAGTGAATCTTTGGTCTGGACAGCCGCATTCCTCGCCGGAAGTGACGTCACGGATCTTAACGAGTCTCTCTGTCAAGCGGGATGCGATAATTATTACGTATGTGAGAAGGGAAAAGAAAGAAAGAAAAAATCTTCAGGAGAGAGAGAAAAAAAAAAAGAGATATAAAAGAAAAGACAAACTAAAGATAAAATACGAAATAAAAATACGAATTTAAAAGACAATGTGGATTATAGAAATTAGATATAAAAAGAATTAGAGAAATAAGCACAGGTGAATATGATAATGAAAGAATATCAAAGAGATAATGGCGATGATAAGGAGCACGCTTTTATGACCGCAGTTTCCGGCCTATCAACCTATTGTCGCAGGTGGACAAGAAATGTGTCTTTCACGCGCTAATAATTTCCGTTTGGCTTCTCTGTCTCTCTCTCTCTTTCTCTTTCTGTCTCTGTGTCTCTCTCTCTCTCTCTCTCTCTCTCTTTCTCTCTCTCTCTCTCTCTCTCTCTCTCTCTCTCTATATATATATATATATATATATATATATATATATATATGTGTGTGTGTGTGTGTGTGTGTGTGTGTGTGTGTGTGTGTGTGTGTGTGTGTGTGTGTGTGTGTGTGTGTGTTGTGTGTATCAACATCGCTATCATTGTCATCAATGTTATTGATATCATCATAAATTTAACCAAAATCATATTTTCGCCGCTGTTATTGGTATTGTATGTCTTTTACAGCATTATTATAATAATCATCACATTACCATTGTTATCTTTATCATCATTGTTATTGATATCATTTTGATCATCGCCATTGTCTTTATTTTAGCTCTTAATCTCATCATCATCATCACAATCATTACTATCATTGCTATCAATATCATCATCATTATCATCATTTTCGTCATTATCACTATTATCATTACTATCATAAACATCCTCATTAGTTGTTATTATGGTTATGAATTCTATTCTAATTATCATTTTATCCTTATCGATAACTTTTCTTCTTATTGTTGTTGCAGTTGTTATCATCAATATTACCCTTATCAGTTTTATTATCATCATTATCATCAGATTCTTATCGTGGTTATTCTAATATTATATAAACATCATTATTATTATCACTTTTACTTCTATAACCATTATTATTATCATAATTTTTATCATATTGTTTTTTATCATTTCAGTATCATCATTACATTATCATTATGATTTTTATCACTTTTTATCAATATCATCATATTTTTTATCATTATTTAACCAATAAATATTTTCATTATTATTGTTATCATCATTGTCATCATCATTATCCTTATAACAATAATGATAACAATAATAACAAGGACACTATTTGTTATCACTATTATCCATATCATTGATTTTTTCATTGTTTTTGGTCATTATTATCATTATTATCCGTATTATTGTATTCATCATTATTGATGATGTCATTATTATTTTCTCATTAATATTAACATTATAATTGTTAATCTTGTTTGTTATTGCTATTGTCATTAATAACATCATTATCATTAATAACATTCTTATAATCATCGCTATCTTTTCTGCAATATTTCCCTAATGCATTAATGTATTGCTGATTGTTGATTTTTAGAACTTCGACATTTGTTGATATCATTATAAACATCCTCATCATTATCTACAATATCATTGTTACTGTCCTTATTATCAAGTGTGTCTTAGTATGGATGCCATCTTGTAACTTTGGGTTTGATATGTTTAGCATTTTTGTATGATTTTATACGTCTAAATGTTATTTTTTCTTCTCGTCTGATATCATCATTATTATCATTATCATCGATATCTTCCTCTTACTTATCATCATCAATATAATTCTTATAATCATCATCATCGTTATCATTTTCATTATCATAATCATCATCATCATTATCATCATAGCTATTGCCATTATTACTCTCATCATATCATCGTCTTCTATATTTAACAAACATATTTGGCTTTTTTCTTTCTTCCCTCTTTCATCCATCCCTCCTTTTTTTTAGCTCCTCCCTCCCTCCCTCCCTCCCTCTCACTCTTTCTTTTCAATAATAAAGTCCCCCCCCCCCCCTCCCCCTTCACCCTACTCCCCTTCACCTCTCTCTTTTAAACCTTCGTCCTCCATCCCCTTTCCTCTCCCCCCCCCTCCCTCTTTGTCTTTTGAGAATGTCACTTTAAGAATGACATGACACCTTGAGAATGACACCAAAACCCTTAAGTCATGACGTGGCACAAAATCCTCGGTTATGGATGACACTTAATGACACGGCGGACGCGAGCGTAGCAGGTGACACACAAAACTGTTGCCTTGACAGATTGTGGTAATGAATTAGGCCCAATTTGGTAGATATGCTTAAGGGTAAGTTGAGCGGATTGGCCCAAATGACTGTCTGCAGTTGTGTTGTTGTTGTTATTGTTGTTGTTGTTGTTGTTATTGTTGTTGTTGTTGTTGTTGTTGTTCTTTGTTGGGGAAGGCATTGTGCTGTTGTGTCTTTTGTGTGTTGTGTATGTGTGCTTGGGTGTTATGAGGTTGTTTGTGTAAGGTCTGAGTGGGTAGTGTTTGTACCAAGCGTTGGACTTGTGTTTGTGTATGCGATTATGAGTCTTATTCTATTTGTGTTTTGTGTCTGTGTGTTTGTGTGTCTGTGGTGTTATGTGTGTATGTTGAGTTTGTCGTGTTTAGTGTCTGTGGTTTGTCTATGTACCTGTGTTTAACTATGTCTCTGTACATCATAATTACCAATAGGTATTGTGGGTATATAAGGTGTCCGAGTGATAGACTGATCATTTACTGGATGTGTATTAGTCTCTGTGTATTCGGCTAATTAGAGCTTCTCTATTTATCCCTCACTAACCCTGCGTCTCTCCTTGTATGTACAACGAATCACATAACAGATGGACGGACTCGCCCCTTCCTTACTCCTCCTTCCTCTGTTCTCTTTCCCCTTCTCCTTCTCCCTCCCAGTCCTCCCTCAACCCCCTCCCCAATGCCCCCTCTCCACTCCACATCCCTATTTCCACCCCCCCCCCCCTCTCCTCCTCTTCCAACCCCTCCACCAACCATCCGATGCCTCCGTTCCCCTCCCCCTTCCCCCTCTCACCTCTCTTTCCTCCTCCCTCTCCCTCCTCCTCCCTCTCCTTCCTCCTCCCTCTCCTTCCTCCTCCCTTTCCTATCTCCTCCCTCTCCCCCTCCCCCTCCCCCTCCCCCCTCTCCCCCTCCCCTCCCCCTCCCCCTCCCCCTTCCCTTCCCCCTTCCCCTCCCCTTCCCCTTCCCCCTCCCCCTTTCCCTTCCCCCCCTTCCCCCTTCCCCCTCCCGCTCCCCCTCCCCCCCATTCCCTCCATCAAAAACCCCAATTTATTACCCGAAGGCTATCAAATTCGTTATTTCTTTTGGGACTAATTTCTTATTCAGGTCCGCGACGTCTTGGCGATCTCGCCGGAGACTCAGACGTGAATTAATTCCCGATGAGCCGATATCTGACAACATGGGAGGAGGGGGAGGGGGGAGGGAAGGGGGAGGGGGAGGGGGGAGGGGGGAGGGAAGGGGGAGGGGGAGGGGAAGGAGGGGGGAAGGAATGGACGGAAGGAGTGGAGAGAAATAAAGGGGCCGGTAATTGTGTGTGTGTGTGTGTGTGTGTGTGTGTACACATACATATATACATGTCTGTACATATACAGTATACATGTAACCGGTATTATAGTTAAACTGAATGATTATCAACAGCAGCAACAAATTAATCTGATTAGCTGACAGAAGTAAAAAATATGACAAAAATACAGGTACATCGAGAGTTATCTTCTCAATTTCTCTACACACACACAAACACAAGCACACACAAATACGCAAAGAAAAATCTCAAATTATTTCAAACAAACATAGATCTTAAGGACACACATGCAAACAGACATACATATACGAACAAAGACACATACACACCCACACATAGACAGAAATACACAAATTCGAACGAAGGCATGTGAGCTTACTATACTCAGAAACACATATAAAAAGAGAAACACAACACAACACATAAAATAAACGCTCATGAACACACATGAACGCTCAATCCCACACACATACATACATACATACAACCCTTCCTCACACACCACACACTCACATACAACCCCCCAGCCCCCAACCTCCCCCCCACCCCCCTAGCCCCCTTAGCCCCCCAGCCCTAGCCCCAAGCCTATCTCCACCCTACAACCACACCCATCCTACAGGATCAAGATGTCCCAGGGCATTCCGACAGGATCTGGGACATCATCCCTCACTGGCGATGGCTTCTGGGGCGGGTCCTGCGAACCGATCCTACGTTGTATACCTTTTTAATATGCGGGATAGATGGCTTGATTTGCCGGGAGGGGGGGAGGTGGGTGTGGAGGGTGGAGGGGGGGGGGTGGAGGGGTTGATGTAGGTAGGGGGGGGGGGGGGGGAGAGGGAAGGGGTGGTGGGATGAGAGGTGTGTGTGACATTTAAAGATAAAGAAAGAGATGCGTAGGAAACGGAGAAAGTGCATTGACGTCTGTGGGGTGAGGTTTAGATAGATATAGATAGAAATGAATATAGATATATGTAAACAGATAGGTATAGATATAAATATAGATATAGATATCGACTGATATTGATGGAAATACATAGATAGATAGGTATGGATAGATATAGATAGAATAATAAAAATGGATATAGTGATATATATATATATATATATATATATATATATATATATATATATAAATAGATAGATAGATAGATAGATAGATAGATAGATCTAGACAGATATACATATAGATTTAGATAGATATTGGTAGAGATAGAAAGGTATAGAAAGATATAGAAATATACAGATAGATATAGAAAGATATGGA
>BOPN01002665.1:54706-57206 GCA_017312705.2 Penaeus japonicus | reverse complement strand
TATTCCAAAATCAAGCTCCTTATTCAGACATTTTCATTTGACTTACGTACATCATTATTGCAAATGTTTATTTCTATTTATGAAGCATTCAGCATCCTTTGGTGTGTTAATGATGTGTGTAAATGTATTATTAAAAACAATATTGGATATACATGTGAGTGCGTGTGTGTGTGTGTGTGTGTATGTATATATATATATATATATATATATATATATATATATATATTTATATGTATATATATATATATATATGTATATATATATATATATATATATATATATATATATATATATTTATATATATACATATATATATATATATATATATATATGCATATATATATATATATATATATATATATATATATATATATATATATATATATATATGTATATATATATATAAATATATACACACACGCACACACACACACACACACACACACACACACACACACACACACACACACACACACACACACACACACACACACACACACACACACACACACACACACATATATATATATATATATATATATATATATATATATATATATATATATATACATACATACATATATTTATTCATATACGTATATATATGTATATACACACATATATATACATATACGCACATACATACATACATATATATATATATATATATATATATATATATATATATATATATATATATATATATATATATATATATATATATACATAAAGAGAAAGAGAGAGAGAGCGAGAGAGGAAAAAGCGTGAAGTGTCCCTAACCCATTTTGAGTCGGATCGCCCGTCCTTTCGCAGTCGAGCAACAGTTGTCTTCCTGGAACCGTTGACGAGCAATATCCCTCCTTATAAGGCCAGTCAAGGTGTGTGGTATTATCTTGCATAACATTTCACCTGTAGTTCGCCGGCCAGATCGTGTCTTGATAGTTATTCCATTCATATATTTATTCATTGTCCCTCTTATCTCTCTTATCTGTATCCACTTCATTCTTAATTAACTTTCTTTCAGTTCGTGTTTTTTTAACGCACATGGGACGTGTATGATAATGATCCGAGGGCATTAGTCATTGTTTGAGTAATATTGCAAGGCATAACTTCAGCAGAATACTGTGCTTATCATTCAATCTTTCAATTTCTTGCTATCATTTTTCGGATATATTTGTCGGCAATTTGTATTCCGTTGTGGATCATTATTTCCTGTTGTTTTAATTTCTTTTTTTTTTTTTGACTCTATTTTGAAATTGATTCGCCAAAAAGGAATATGGTTAAGCAGGTGACACTGAAGTACAAAATACAGACTTATAACCATAAATGAAAATGATATTGAATGCAATAGGCGTTGGGATGATAAGTTTCCTGATATAAGCTTCATTATTCTTTTTTTTTTAATATAAGATAGCAAAACCGAATCTAACATTATATACATATATGTACCCCCACCCCCCTCCCACACTTCCACTTCCCAGACACTTAAATGGTATTAGATTATTCCAGAGTGTTAAAGCGAATAAATATATACAGTTTTTTGTTTTCTACTGAATATCATATTATGAATTGTGAGCCAAACTTGTCTTATCTGAGAGCTACGTGTGCGTGTGTTTGTGTATATATGTATGTATATATATATATATAAATGCATACACGATATGATATTTGTGGTAAGATATGGTGGTCCTAGACAACATTTTTAATGTATTTTTTATATGATTGTGAAGAGAGAGAGAGAGAGAGAGAGAGAGAGAGAGAGAGAGAGAGAGAGAGAGAGAGAGAGAGAGAGAAACAGAGAGAGAGAAAGAGAAACAGAGAGAGAGAGAGAGAGAAACAGAGAGAGAGAAAGAGAAAGAGAAAGAGAAAGAGAGAGAGAGAGAGAGAGAGAAATAGAGGTTGGTGTAGGGGAAACAAACAGACAGAAAAAAGTCAATATTGATCAATTTATCATAGATATTATCATTTATTACTTACCTTCGTGTATTACTTATAAAAGTATATATGTATGAGTTCATAACAAGTCGATACTCAAACTCATTTCCTCATTTACGACGCAGATATTCATCGCAAACTCACTCATCCTTCGCTCAACTCACAACCACATGGCAACATAACTGCCTCATGATTGCCCGCATGACAGCAGGCAGAATAATGGCCGAAAAATGAACAAAACACAGATATGAGGAAGGATTGGTATGAAAATTAATATCAGTAAATTGAATGAAGAGATGGAAGAAAAGAAAGGAAAATGAAAACTAAAACGAGGAGAAAAGAATGAATGGGATAAAGATGGTGATGATGATAAAGATAATCGCAATAATAACTATTGTAATAATATTAATGATACTAATAATGATACTAATAATAGTAATAATATTAATGATAATGATAATGAGCATAATGCTAATAATGATAATAATAATAATAATAATAATAACAATAATGATAATGATAAAAAATAATAACAATTATAATAATAATAACAATTATAATAATA
>BOPN01002665.1:44706-47206 GCA_017312705.2 Penaeus japonicus | reverse complement strand
ATTATGCCAGGGGTTTGCAGGGCCGGTGGATGTAAATAATGGCCATCATGAGACGCCGATTCCTAAACTGGATATAATAAGATCAAATCTCTTGAGAAAAAAAAATAAAAGAAATAAAGAAAAGAGAGAAAGAGAGAGAGAGAGAGAAAAAAAAACAAAAAAAAAACACCGCTAATGGTGATAAAGAATCTCACTATTGACCCCCGACTCCAAATGAAAGCGGACTGGAATATAGCGTGGTTCTGACAGGGAGGGAGGGAGGGAGGGAGGAAGGGAGGGAGGGAGGGAGAGAGGGAGGGAGGGAGAGAGAGGAGGGAGGGAGGGAGGGAGGGAGGGAGAGAGGGAGGGAGGGAGGGAGGGAGGGAGGGAGAGAGGGGGGGGGGAGGGAGAGGGGAGGGAGGGAGGGGGAGGGGGAGGGGGAGGGGGAGGGGGGAGGGAGGGAGAGAGAGGGGGAGGGAGAGAGGGAGGGAGGGAGGGAAGAGAGGGAGGGAGGGAGGGACCCGATGTATAAAACCCTCGTGACGATGCACTTCAAGGCGGAGCGGCGCCGTTTAAGCGAATGACGCCTCCAAACCTCATTTCCGCCAGCCCTCGCTGATCCGGAGGAGGTGCTAACCATCTAATACTTTGATTACGATGTACTGGAAGCTGTTATATCGGAAACGCTCCTTTGTGGGTGGCGGGGGGGGGGGGAGGTAAGCGGAAGGGGGAGAGAGGAGGAGGAGGAGGAGGAGGAGGAAGAGGGACGGGAAGGAGAGGGAAAGGGGGGAGGGTCTGGAATGAGGGAGTGGGAAAGGGAGAGTGGGGTGAAGGAAGATGAGAGGGAGAGGAAGAGAGAGGGTGGAGGGGGGGGAGAGGAAGAGGGAGGGGATAGAGAGGAAGACGGAGGGAAGGGGAAAGGAAGAGAGAGGGATGAGGAGGGAAAAGAGTGAGAATGTGCGGGAGAAAGAAGAGAAAGAGGGATGGAGGAGGAGGAGGGAAGAAGAAGAGAGAGGTATCAGGAGGGAGAAGAGTGAGAACGTGAGGAAGCAAGAAGAGAGAGAGAGAGAGAGAGAGAGAGAGAGAGAGAGATAGGAAGAGGAAGAGGGAGGGAGGAGGGAGAGCGAGGACAGTAGCGGAGCTCAGCCAAGCGCGGCCGAAAGGAGTCCTTTGTGTCCCGACAAGCCAGTAAGTGATACCGGGCTTTGTGGGGGCGAGAAGAGACGAAACGCAGCGCTCTTCCAACACCTCCTGTGGCTGCCTTCAAAGCCTCAATACAGACTTCGGCGTTGATAAATTGATTGGGGGGGGGGGGAGTGAAGGAAGGCGAAGTTAAGAAGGAGAGAAGTGGGGAAAAAAAAAGAAAAAGAGAAAAAAGAAAGGGGCCTCAGCATGTCGCCAAGTGTGTATGTATGTGGTGGGCGCTTTGAACACCGGCGGAACCTTTTGTACTTGGGGTGGAATAGGCTTGTTTCGCCCGCCTCTTGGGTTCATTCTTCTTTCTTTCTTCTTCTTGAGCCTCTTGGATATGTCGCTGTTATCGATGCTTTGGGACGGTGACATCATCATCATTGTCGCTGCTTTCATTAACAGATCTGCGCTATCATTCCGAGGGTATTGTTATCTTAACGGTTACATAGAGTGTTCTTTCCCGTGTCGCCGCTGTTATTGTAATGATAACCATCATCAATTAAAAGGCATAAGACAGTGCATATAGAATTAGAATTTATGTACTGATGTGAATGAGAAAGATGTGAAAATATCAATTCAAAGTGATGAACATATCCACAACTTTATTATTTTTTATTTATTATTATTATTATTATTATTATTATTATTATTATTATTATTATTATTATTATTATTATTATTATTATTATCATTATTATTAGAGAGAGAGAGAGAGAAGAAAAGTGGAACGGAATGAAAAAGTAATGAAAAAGATTTGGGGGAAACTACGCTTTTTATTTCATATACAAATAATGAAGAAAGATGACAAGAGAAATTGAGTGATGAAGAGAGATTCGAAAAAAAATCATGAATAATGGATAGAGTATTCATCGGGTGTAATAGACATAATACTGTTTATCAGAATTAGCAGTATTCAGTTACGTATTATTTCTATTCTATGTGAGAGAGAAAGGAGGGGGGGTGTATTTATATATATATATATATATATATATATATATATATATATATATATATATATATATATATATAATTTGTCTGTTTACGATGATTACCATAGTTACATGAAGGTTTAATTGTATCAAAATCAAACATAGATAGTACATGGTTTACCTGTCTGTCGACATCCTTACAGAAAAATAAAGTTAAAAGAACATCTTGTGATTGAAGTAAACGAGACAATAATAGTAGTATCAGTTTTACTATCCTTTAAAACACTGATATGATTATACAACTTCTGGTTTCGTGTCTGAGGCCTTTTTTGGCCGCGATAAATTGATTTTTTTTTTTTTTTTTTTTTTTTTTGTCTTCTCGTTTGTTTGTTTTTTTCTTT
>BOPN01002665.1:17206-19706 GCA_017312705.2 Penaeus japonicus | reverse complement strand
ACAATTGCTAATGTATATATTCTTATTAGCCAATTTATTTTATTTTTTGTCATTATAAGTGTGGCTATTAGCAGTAGCATAGTAATGTAAGTGGATTTAGTAGAAGTCTCATTAACAAGTGTACTCGCATAACAACAGCTGTGTTAGGGTTGAAGTGGTAATGCCAGCTGTAATGATACTGTTATTGTTGTTATTACGGTTTTTCAAAATTATTTTTACTACTAATATTATAATGTAGTAGTAGCAGCCTACTAGCAGCAGTAATATTGGTAATAGTAATAGTAGTAATATTATTAATTGTATTAGTATTAGTAGTAGTAGTAATAGTAGTAGTAATAGTAGTAGTAGTAGTAATAGTAGTAGTAGTAATAGTAATAGTAGTAGTAGTATTAACAGAAATAGTAATAGTAGTAATAGTAATAGTAATGAAAATAATAGTAGTAAAATAGTAGTAGTAGTAATAGTAGTAGTAGTAATAGCAATAGTAATAATAGTAGTAGTAGTAGTAATAGTAGTAGTAGTATTAATAGTAATAGTAGTAATATTAATAGTAATAGTAATAATAGTAATAGTTATAGTAGTAATAGTAGTAATAGTAGTAATAGTAGTAGTAGTAATAGTAGTAGTAGTAATAGTAGTAGTAATAATAGTAGTAGTGAAAGTAGTAGTAATAGTAATAGTAGTAGTAGTATTCGTAATAACAGAAGTAGTAGAAGTTGTAACAGCTACATTCCCAGGAATCCTGTTACTTCAAATCTATTATTATTTATGTTATAAGCAAATATGCTTATAGCGCTTTTTTATTTGGTCGCAGGGAATCAAATACCTTTACGGTTATGATCATGTTTATGTTCATGTACAACACGAAAAAACATGAATGCAAAATGGAATGGTCCCACCTTCATATTGCCCCCCCCCTCCTCCCCTCCCTCTGCTTGCCCCCCTCCTCCTTTCCAATCACCTCTCCCTCCACTTCCCCTTCATCTACTCCTTTCCCTTCCCCTTCCTCTTCTCCCTCCCCTCCCCCTTCCTCTACTCCCTCCTCTTCCCCTTCCTCTATTCCCTCCCCTCCCCCTTCCTCTCTCTCCCTCCCCTCCCCCCTTCCTCTACTCCCTCCCCTCCCCCTTCCTCCACTAGCTCGCAGCCCTCCTCCCTGTTACACCCCCCCTTCCCTCTCCCCCTCCTCCCCATTACACCCCCTCCCCCTCCCCCACCGTAAGTCATAAGTCCGCGTGAGTCATAAAGTGACTCTGACTATAATCCAGCGACGGAAGATTTGTCCGTGATTTCTTAAGAGCGAAATGTACTTACTTGGCATTTATTTTATGTATGTCATTTCTTCTTCTTCCTTTTCTTTTTTTCTCTAGCATGTTCTTCCGCGCTCCAGTGATCAGGTTTTGTGAAATTTATGATTACGTCATGAAATAAGAGACATTGGAAGAGAAGGGTGGGGGAGGGGAGAGTGAGGAATCAGAGGGGGAGAGGGAGGGGGAGGGGGAGCGGGAGGGAGGGAGGGAGGGTGGTGACGGATGGTGTACTGCGCTGCTCGTGTTACGTAACAGCTGATTGTGACGCTGGATTGGCTAATCGGAGGTTGGCACACAGCCTCGGCGAATCAAAGATAAAGATTATATTAATATTTTCTGTCTCTGTTTCCCTTCCTTATCTCTCTGTTTATCTCTGTTTACCTCTGCATATGCTATCTCCCTTCTCTTGGCTATTTTTTCTTCCTCTCTATTGCACTTTGACACTCTTCATCTCTCCCTCGGTCTGTTTGTTAATATCAATCCCTCTCTCTCTCTCTCTCTGTCTGTCTCTATCTCTCTATCTCTCTCTCTCTGTCTCTCTCTCTCTCTCTCTCTCTTTCTCTGTCTCTCTCTCTCTCTCTCTCTCTTCTCTCTCTCTCTCTCTTTCCCTCTCTCTATCTCTCTCTCTTTCTCTGTCTCTGTCTCTCTCTCTCTGTCTGTCTGTCTGTCTCTCTCTCTTTCTCTCTCTCTCTCTCTCTCTCTCTCTCTCTTTCTATCTATCTACCTATCTATCTATCTCTTCCTCAACAACACACTTTTCCTTCTCACTCTTCTTTCTTTCTTTTTAATCTGCAATATCGACTCGTGTTGCGTTCTCTTCAAAGATGCATAGCGGAGCAGGCGATTGACTCACGGTCGACTGAGCGCCATTGTTAATGGTTTTCTGAAGGGCCATGTCTCTTTATGTTCTTGTACGATGAGCTTTTTTCTTCTCTTTATATCCTGCTATTGCTATTCTTATCATGTTCATCTATTTCTATTCCTTTTATTCCATGTTTGTCGTTCCCCAGAAGCTCTATAGCCGCTAGGAATATTTCACGAGGGAAAAGTACTTTCGGTTATAATTGACTAACGGTTCGGTTCGTTCCCGTCCATTGGTTTTATACGAAATAATGAAGAAAAAATAACAATAACAAAAAAACACGTAAATAATAATAAAGAATCAAATACCTTGACAAATAACATACACATAA
>BOPN01002665.1:4706-9706 GCA_017312705.2 Penaeus japonicus | reverse complement strand
CCTTTACATAAGTGTCGACTAAGAATCCATTTCTTACTACGGATTCTAAACTGATGTTCACGCGGGAATTCACGGGTAGAGAAGTGAACAAAATGTGTAAAAATATTTTTTTTTTCTAGATGGAGTAGATGGATTGGGAGGTGGGGAGGGGGCGGGGTGGGGGGGCGTGATCATACTTAGTGGTGCGTTGACGCTCAAAAAGCATAACAAATATAACAAGACATTTCAATTTGCAACCTCGTAGCCCCTGTTTGGCCTTCGTCCGCGAAACCCACATGCAAATAGTCAGCCCTTCTAGAACTCGCCATTACTCTCTCCGCGGACAACTCAATCCTGGCGGCGATAATATACTGCGTCATTGCACGACAAATCTCCTGCATCGTTTGAATTTGCATTAGTAAAATCCGCAGTGCTCTCGTGTTTGCTCTTCCCTCGACGCGTTATCGGCGTAAAAGATGCAAAGACCTGGAGCGCCGATTGAAAAAAAATGTCTTTTGGGGTAAACATTCTGAACTTCTTGCCTGCGGTTGCGGTTGCGGAATGACCGCTGGTGCTTCTGGCGCCGGGGCGATTCGGGACACTCGAGCGGCTACGCTTCTCGTAATAAAATCGACGAATGTTGGAATTGCATTACCAAAATCAAACAACTACCACATTTACCCACAATTCCCATCGAATCTACCTCAATCTACCCCGATCTACTTCGCACTTACCTTAAGCCACGCCGTATCTATTACAATCCACACTGTATCTACCACAATCCAATACCGTATCTACCACAATCACACTGTATCTACCTCAAACCAAACCGCATATACCACAATCTACACTGTATCTACCCCAATCCACACTATATCTACCACAATCCATCACTGTATCTACCACAATCCATCACTGTATCTATCACAATCCACACTATATCTACCACAATCCACACTGTATTTACCACAATCCAACACCGCATCTGCCACAATCGCACACCGCATCTACCACAATCCAACACCGTATCTACCCCAATCGCACACCGCATCTACCACCATCCACACAGCATCTACCACAATCGCACACCGTATCTACCCCAATCTCCCCCAATCGCACACCGCATCTACCCCAATCTCCCCTAATCCCCCGCATCTCCCGCAAAAAGTGCCCCAGCGGCCCCGGCCTAATCTGCCCCCATCTCCCTCCCTCAAAAAACGGAGGCGAAAAGGCTAGTTGGCATCCCCGCGACATCTCTATCCCGCCGCGGAGGAACGATCAGCTTCGGGACATAATGACAAGGGCGAACTGCCACCGACACGGAGGCGCGTATTATGCTAATGCGGACAGACCCTTCGCCTGCGCCCCTCTCGGCCCTCTCGCTCCTCTCGCCCCTCTCGCCCCGCCGCCTCCGCCTCTTCCTCCTCTTCCTTCGCCCATTTCTCCTCTTCCTTCGCCCATTTCTCCTCTTCCTTCGCCCATTTCTCCTCTTCCTTCGCCCATTTCTCCTCTTCCTTCGCCCATTTCTCTTGTCCTTCCTAAGTCACTTTCGATTTCTACTTCTTCCTCTTTCTTCTCTTTAAGATTCTTCCTCTTACTCGTCCTTTTCTTCCTTCTCCTTTTCTTCCTCCTTCCAGTTCTTCTTTCCTTTTTTTTCTCTTCCTCCTCTTACGTCTCGCCTCTTTATCGTCTTCCTCTTCTTACTTCTCTTATTCTCCCTCCTCTTCTTCGTCTTCCTCCTTCTAATTCTTCCTCTTCTTCGTCTTCCTCTTTCTAATTCTTCCTCCTTCTAATTCTTCCTCTCTTCTTCTTCCTCCTTCTAATTCTTCCTCTCTTCTTCTTCCTCCTTCTAATTCTTCCTCTCTTCCTTTTCCTTCTTCCAATTCTTCCTCTTCTTCGTCTTACTCCTTCTAATTCTTCCTCTTCTTCGTCTTCCTCTTTCTAATTCTTCCTCCTTCTAATTCTTCCTCTCTTCCTCTTCCTCCTTCCAATTCTTCCTCTTCTTCGTCTTACTTCTTCTAATTCTTCTCTTCGTCTTCCTCCTCCCAATTCTTCCTCTTCGTCTTCCTACTTCTAATTCTTCCTCTTTTTCGTCTTCCTCCTTCTAATTCTTCCTCTTCTTCGTCTTCCTCCATCTAATTCTTCCTCTTCTTATTTCTTCTCCTCCTCTTCTTCGTTTCGTCCTCTTATAGAAGTTTCTGCGCATTTGGGAGAAGAAGAGAGGTAATCCTCCGTATTAATGACGCAGGATACGATAAAATAAATAAAAGAATGATAGAATAAATATGAGAAAATGATAGAATAGATAAGAGAAGGAAGGTGGATGAAAAGAAGATGATTTAATTATTTTCTCTCTCCTTTCTTCCCTTCCTTTCCTTTTCGATTTCTTCCTTCTTCTTCCCTCCATTCTCTCCCTATTCTTCCTCCGTCTTCCTTGTCTCCATCCTTCTTCCTCTTCCTATCTCCTGTCTCCCCCTCCCTCTCTTTCTTTCCTTCTCTCTTTTTCTTCCCTTCATTCCTCTCTCTTATTCCTTTTACTCCGCCTCGTCCGTCCATCTTCTCCTCCCTTCTTTCCCACTTCCCTCTTCTCTCTCTCTCTCTCTCTCTCTCTCTCTCTCTCTCTCTCTCTCTCTCTCTCTCTCTCTCTCTCTCTCTCTCTCTCTATTTCTCTCTCTCTCCCTCTCTCTCCCTTCCTTCCTCCCTCCCCACTCAAACCCTCTTTTCCCATTCTCCAACTCCCTCCTCCCCACCCTTTCCCTTCCCCTCCCATCCGAGGTCAAAGGTCAACCCCGAGTGTCAGGTGACCGCTGCAATAATACCGATAATAACAAGAGGCTACGCGAGGCGAGGCGCGAACCGAGAGATGCACTTTTCAATATCACCGCAATAACAATACGTTACGAGAAACAGCTTATCATGTGCCATCTCAGACGCAGCTTCCAATCGACGGTCGAGCCAGGTGACGCGCGCAGCTGGGACTGGTGTGATTAGGGAGGGACTGCTGGTGTGAGGGACTGGTGTGAGAAGGGAATGAGGGAAGGCTGATGTGAGGGGCTGATGTGATAAGGGAAAGCTGGTGTGAGGGACTGGTGTGATTAAGGGGGGACTGCTGGTGTGAGAAGGGAAGGAGGGAAGGCTGATGTGAGGGACTGGTGTGATTGGGGACTCTTGGTGTGAGGGACTGGTGTGATAAGGGAAGGACTGCTGGTGTGAGAAGGGAAGGCTGGTGTGAGAAGGGAAGGCTGGTGTGAGAAGGGAAGGATGATGTGAGGGGCTGGTGTGAGGGACTGGTGTGATTAGGGACTGCTGGTGTGAGGGGCTGGTGTCAGAAGGGAAGGCTGGTGTGAGAAGAGAAGGTTGATGTGAGGAACTGGTGTGGCTGGGGACTGCTGGTGTGAGAAGGGAAGGCTGATGTGAGGGACTGGTGATATTGATAAAATAGTATGATTGATAGCTAGTGTAAGGGACTGGTGTGATTGCCGACTACTGGTGTACGAGAATGGTGGGACTGGTGACTTCTGGTGTGTGATTGGTGTGATTGGTGCTTTTGTGGGGAACAGGTGTGATCGGGGAATGCTAGTATGAGTGGCTGGTGTGATCGCTGATTGTCGGTGCGAAAGACTGGTTTAAATGTTGGTGTAAAGGACTTGTCTGACTGACGATGGGTGTGAACGAGTGACTGGTATGAATGGTGTTTGCTATGAGGAGGTGGTTAATAGTGTGATGGGTATTTACTAGAGAGAGCGCCTATATCATCAGACTATTTTCTTTCATATTTTGAGCTGTATAAAGGAACATACAACATACCTATACATATGTATGTTGTGTTCATATACACACACCTACACCAGTATCCACATCAACACGTATATGCGGCTGGTGACTGACCTGGTTGGTATATTTTGTGTTTACTATGCTTTGGCTTGTGACTATTCCGGTGAATGACGTAATCTGTATCTTGTATGGTTGGTGGTAGCCGTAGTTGGAGGCTGTTACGGTTTGCATCTGTTATGAATGGTGATTTATGCGTGGTTGATTACAGAGGGGATTGCTGTGGGTTAGTGTGTCTTGTGGATGGTGATTTATGTGGTAGTTTATTGTTCTGGTTAATTATTTGCAATGGTTGAGGATTGCTGTTCTTGGTGTTTCTGACTGTGCTGGTTGTCACTTACCATGTCTACTAATTGATATAGCTATCAACTCTGGTGTGGTAGAATCTGTAGCGACGTCGGAGTACAGGTTGAACCCCAGTAGTCTGGCATTCACTAGTCAGGCAGCTCCGGTAGTTGGAGTCATTAGATTGCACCTCCACTCGGCCAGCTGCGACACCACCAGTGCCCTATATTGTTTTTTTTCTTTCTTTCTTTCTTTCTTTCTTTCTTTCTTTGTATATCACAGCTGATTTGCAGTGGTTGATGTTATATAACGTTGAATAACTTTTATTTTCCATCACTTAGTATGTCTTAGTGTGCATTTCGTGCCTTCTACAAACTCCGTGAGGTCGCCACCTACAAGGACCCCATGCCGGATTAGTGAGGTTCAACCCGAAGTAACGGCGAGCGAGTGACGATAGCTTTGTCCGTGGTGGCTACCCGCTGGATGTTCACACTGGTGTTTAGGTAATTATGGGACAATACATTTCCTTTTTTTACGAGGCGGTTCCCGGGCAATGTGTTTCGCATTATCTTCTCCCTCGGAAAAGTGGCATGTGCATTGCCGACAAATTTTCCTCGCTTTTTTTTTTTTTTTTTTTTTTTTTTTTTTTTTTTTTTTTTTTTTTTTTTTTTTGCCTGGCCTTTTTCTATACACACACTGTATATATGTTTTGTATGACGTAGGTGTTTATATGAATTGTAAAGTAATAGGATGGATAAGAAGGTATTATGGTATGTGGACGCTTTTATTGGTAAACACACTGATGGAAATTAGTTTATGCATGCAGTGCCTTACAGACCCCCTTTCCATACACAGACACACACACACACACACACACACATATATACACACACACACATATATAT
>BOPN01002664.1:191361-196693 GCA_017312705.2 Penaeus japonicus | reverse complement strand
ATGGAAGGATTCCAAGTGATTCCTTCTCTTTCAAAGTGGAAATGGAAGATTGAAAGGATTCCAAGTGATTCCTTCTCTTTCAAAGTGGAAATGGAAGATTGAAAGGATTCCAAGTAATTCCTTCTCTTTCAAAGTGGAAATGGAAGGATTCCAAGTGATTCCTTCTCTTTCAAAGTGGAAATGGAAGATTGAAAGGATTCCAAGTGATTCCTTCTCTTTCAAAGTGGAAATGGAAGATTGAAAGGATTCCAAGTAATTCCTTCTCTTTCAAAGTGGAAATGGAAGGATTCCAAGTGATTCCTTCTCTTTCAAAGTGGAAATGGAAGATTGAAAGGATTCCAAGTGATTCCTTCTCTTTCAAAGTGGAAATGGAAGATTGAAAGGATTCCAAGTAATTCCTTCTCTTTCAAAGTGGAAATGGAAGGATTCCAAGTGATTCCTTCTCTTTCAAAGTGGAAATGGAAGATTGAAAGGATTCCAAGTGATTCCTTCTCTTTCAAAGTGGAAATGGAAGATTGAAAGGATTCCAAGTAATTCCTTCTCTTTCAAAGTGGAAATGGAAGGATTCCAAGTGATTCCTTCTCTTTCAAAGTGGAAATGGAAGATTGAAAGGATTCCAAGTGATTCCTTCTCTTTCAAAGTGGAAATGGAAGATTGAAAGGATTCCAAGTAATTCCTTCTCTTTCAAAGTGGAAATGGAAGGATTCCAAGTGATTCCTTCTCTTTCAAAGTGGAAATGGAAGATTGAAAGGATTCCAAGTGATTCCTTCTCTTTCAAAGTGGAAATGGAAGATTGAAAGGATTCCAAGTAATTCCTTCTCTTTCAAAGTGGAAATGGAAGGATTCCAAGTGATTCCTTCTCTTTCAAAGTGGAAATGGAAGATTGAAAGGATTCCAAGTGATTCCTTCTCTTTCAAAGTGGAAATGGAAGATTGAAAGGATTCCAAGTAATTCCTTCTCTTTCAAAGTGGAAATGGAAGGATTCCAAGTGATTCCTTCTCTTTCAAAGTGGAAATGGAAGATTGAAAGGATTCCAAGTGATTCCTTCTCTTTCAAAGTGGAAATGGAAGATTGAAAGGATTCCAAGTAATTCCTTCTCTTTCAAAGTGGAAATGGAAGGATTCCAAGTGATTCCTTCTCTTTCAAAGTGGAAATGGAAGATTGAAAGGATTCCAAGTGATTCCTTCTCTTTCAAAGTGGAAATGGAAGATTGAAAGGATTCCAAGTAATTCCTTCTCTTTCAAAGTGGAAATGGAAGGATTCCAAGTGATTCCTTCTCTTTCAAAGTGGAAATGGAAGATTGAAAGGATTCCAAGTGATTCCTTCTCTTTCAAAGTGGAAATGGAAGATTGAAAGGATTCCAAGTGATTCCTTCTCTTTCAAAGTGGAAATGGAAGATTGAAAGGATTCCAAGTAATTCCTTCTCCTTCAAAGTGGAAATGGAAGATTGATAGGATTCTAAGTAATTCCTTAAGTGGAAATGGAAGATTGAAAGGATTCCAAGTAATTCCTTCTCTTTTAAAGTGGAAATGGAAGATTGAAAGGATTCAAAGTAATTCCTTCTCTTTCAAAATGGAAATGGAAGATTGAAAGGATTCAAAGTAATTCCTTCTCCTTCAAAGTGGAAATGGAAGATTGGAATTTACTTTGAATGAAGGAATGATTAAGATGAATGGACTCGTGATGAATGAATAAGTGAAAGAAGGGTTGTTGTGATTGACTTAAAGTGAAAGAAGGAATGAAATCGGTGTTATCGAAGGAGACTTATGAAGGGTTGAATAAAGGAAGGGTTATGCAAATTGATAAAAGATGAATGAATAAACGAAGAAAAGACTTTTCATTAATTCACACCCAATGAATGAAGGAATGAAGGACTGTAGAAATTTGCTCAAAACGAATGTATAAACGAAGGAAAAATTTAAGACAGTCGCTTAAAATAAATGAAGGAAAGCCTGTAAATTAACTAAAATTAATGAATGAGCGAATTAAAGGCCGCAGAAATGGCCTTAAATAAAGTTTTCCTTTAACAATAATCCTATCATGAAATACGTAGTAAGATATCATTCACAAAAATGGATGTATGAATGTAGAAAAGAATGACAATAAATACATAAATATCTAGATTATATCCAAAAAAAATGTGAATATGAACAAAGTGAAAAAATAATTGGTAATATTTCAATGATGATAGAATATAGATAAAGAACATTTTTCTTCATGAGGCTCCATAATGAATTGGACATAACAAGTCTGATATATCCATAATAAGTCTTACAAATTTATAAAGACACATTCACACGCTAACGTGGTATATCGATAGGAAAACAATGAGCAAAAAAAAAAATCTATACAAAATGTTAAGAGAAGAGCAAATAGCAAACTATAAGATCTAAAAAAAATCTAGAAAACAAACAAACAAACAACCATAAATATTATAACAAACGACCAGACGAAACCAAAAAAAAAAAAAATAATAATAATACCCAAGTATCAAGAAAAAGAAATAAAAAAAAGACAAAACAGAACGACAAAAAAATCCAAAATGATGAGAAATCGAAAAGACCCAAAAAAGGTTAAAGGAAAAAGGAAAATGAAAAGAAAAAAAAATGACCTGACTCTCCAGTTTCAACCTATAATGAAGGCCCTTGACATCTGACGCCCCTTTGTATCGAAAACCGAAAGGGTGAAATGACGTCAGATGAAACAGGAAGATGTTCATTTGGTCGCATGACGTTCTTCATGATTCTCTTCGTTTATTCTTTATTTTGGTAATGATGATGATGATGGTGGGATGATGGTGGTGTTGATGGTAGGTGATAATGATCATTATATTGATAACGGTTGTCATTGTTATTAGTAGTGATATTAGTATCAGTATAGTTATCATTATCACCATGATTATTATCATTATTATCATTTTACGATGATTTTCATCATTACCGTTAATATGATTATCCTCAACATCATTATTATCGGTATTATTATCATTATCATCATTACTATCATCAGTATCATCATCATTGTAATCATAACCATTTCTACCATCATTATTACCATAATCAACATTATCATTGCTACTATTATCACCATCATTATCATGATCATCATTACCATTGCTGTTATCATCAACACTATTTTCTCTACCATTACCATTATCACTATTATCATCCCTATTCCTCCGAGGAACAAGAACCTCACAATCCACCCCCCCCCCCCGCCACCCCCCACCCTTTCTCCCGAAGCCACTGCAAGAAAGTGCGAGCGCGACTCATTACATATTCATGCAAAGGAAAATACGAGAATATTAACTAACTACGAGTCCCAGTTGGGTTCGTTAACGAGCCGGCAAGGACCATACATGTAAATTATGGTCCCTTGCCGCGTCGTTCTGTCGTGGGCACAAGGTCGTCGTGTCGTGTCGGTGTCTCTCTCTTCCTCTTTTCTCTCGGGTGTCTCCTGGTGGATGGGAGGAGGTCGTTCACCCGTGGAGGGGGGGGGGGTTATAAGGTCAGGATAGGTCACTTTGTGTAGTTATGAATGAGAATGGAGGATGAAGGTCATTTAATTTCTTGGTGCGGTTTTGGTGATGTAGTATCGTCACCCAGGGGGGGGGGTAAAGGTCAGGATAGGTCACTTTGCGTATTTATGAATGAGAATGAAGAATGAAAGTAATTTCAGTTATGTTCTTGGCGCGGTTTTGGTGATGTAGTATCGTCTCAGTTGCAAGATAAGGACATTGAATTACGTCAGTTAGAGATATTGCATTGTGGAATTATTCATTTTCGTACATCATTTTCTATACATGTCTCACAATGAAAACTAGTTAAAGTGTCCCATTTCTGGACGTGATAATTATTCATTTTCGTACATTATTTTTTTATACATGTCTTACAATGAAAACTACTTTAAGTGTCCCATTTCTGGACGTGATAATTATTCATTTTCGTACATTATTTTTTATACATGTCTCACAATGAAAACTACTTTAAGTGTCCCATTTCTGGACGTGATAATTATTCATTTTCGTACATTATTTTTTATACATGTCTCACAATGAAAACTACTTTAAGTGTCCCATTTCTGGACGTGATAATTATTCATTTTCGTACATCATTTTTTTATACATGTCTTACAATGAAAACTACTTTAAGTGTCCCATTTCTGGACGTGATAATTATTCATTTTCGTACATTATTTTTTATATATGTCTTACAATGAAAACTAGTTTAAGTGACACATTTCAGGACGTGATGTGTTGATTCTCATTATCCTATATAAGTCGAAATGGGTTATATCATAGAGCAAGCAGGATTCACACCCGTCCGCTTAAGCCGAGGATGGGTCATATTCAAGAGCATATCCTTGTGTAGGATACGTCTATTAACTTATATCAAGATTCAGACGTATTCATTTAAGTATCTTTTTTTTTAAGACTGATCAAATTTAGATAAGGTTAAAAGGATGGGGTTTGTGTGTATGACTATCCCATTTTTGGTTAGAATGATCTTTCGTTTAAGTCACGACTGGTTTTGTCATATATGCATTTAAGGTCAGGATAGATTCGTTCGTGCGTTTGTTCTAGGTCAGGGTAGGTCAATTTATGTGTTTTATAGTATTCTATGTTAGGATGGGTCACTTTGTGTATTTTATTTATGGATTGGGTTGATCGTCAATTCATATATCTCATCTAAGTGCAGATTGGTCTGTTTATATACCTTATTTAAGTATGGGTGAGTTCATATAGACGTTCCTATATATATACACACTATAACACACACAAACACAAACACACAAACACACACACAAACAAACACAAATACAAACACACACACGTAAACACTAACACACAAATACACAAACACAAACACACACACACAAACACACAAACACAAACACACACACACAAACACACAAACACAAACGCACAAACACACACACACAAACACAAACATACAAACACACAAACAAACACAAACACAAACAAACAAACACAAACACACTAACACACACATAGGCATAGACTTTAGGAAGCCAAGTTAGGCCGAGATTGCGGCGAGAAGTTAAGATTTGCAGAAGCTGAGTTTAGTGTAGTGAGAGCGCGGTGTGTGTTCTAAGGCAATGGTGTTTCGTGTTCTGCTTCTCCCTCTAGCCTCGTCGCTTTTAGAATAAAACAATTTTCTTTTTTTTGTACTCTATATATATGTATATATATATATATATATATATATATATATATATATATATATATATATATATATATATATATATATATGTATATATATATGTATATATATATATATATATATATATATATATATATATATATATATAT
>BOPN01002664.1:176361-181361 GCA_017312705.2 Penaeus japonicus | reverse complement strand
CGCTGTTTCCCTTAGACATCCTACCCCACAAACTCGGCCTGCAAAATGGCTCTCACCCCAAGCTCAGGATGCAGACCACGCTTCGCTTTGTGGGGGGGGGGGAGAGGGAGAGTTATAAGGAAGGGCATAGGAGGGGGTTTGATGGATGGAGGGGAGAGGAAGAGCGTAGAGGGAGCGAGGGGGGGAAGGAAGGAGTTAGAGGGAGGGAGGAGAGTGGAGGAGTTAGAGGGAGGGAGGAGGGAGAAAGGAGAGGTTAGAGGGAGGGAGGAGAATGGAGGGGTTAGAGGGAGGGAGGAGAGTGGAGGAGTTAGAGTGAGGGAGGAGAGATGAGAAGTTAGAGGGAGGGAGTAGAGAGGAGAAGTTAGAGGGAGGGAGGAGAGAGGAGGGGTTAGAGGGAGGGAGGAGAGTGGAGGGGTTAGAGGGAGGGAGAAAAGAGAAGAGGTGAGAAGGAGGGATGGAAAGTGAAGGGATTAGAGTGAGGGAGGAGAAAGGAAAGAGTTAGAGGGAAGAGAGAGGAGAGGGTAGAGAGAAGGAGAGAAAAGGAAAGGTCAGAGGGATAAGATAAAGTAAGAAAGGAGATTGGGTTTGTGTGAGTGGAGGAGTGTGAGTTAGCGGCAGTTTTGTGAGAGTAAAAGGGTTGATACAGAGCAATAGGGGTTGTGAGAAAGTGGGTTGAAGGTTACAGGCAGAAGAAAAAAGGGGTTTGAAAGGATGGGGGAAGTTGAAGTTGATGAGGTTTTGGAGCAGATAAAGGAAAGCTAAATTACAGAGGTTTAAGAAAAAAATAAATAAACGATAACCAGACAGAGAAGGAAATCAAATCTGAAAGAGGGAGATAAGTGGAAATGAGGGTTGAAATGAAAGAAGAGAGAATACAGGAAAATAAGAAGGGAAAGGGGGTGGGGTTGGGGAAGAGGAAGAAGGGTCGAGGGGAGGAGGGGAGGAGGAGGGGAGGGGAGTATAGGGGGGGGGGCACCAAAACAGCTTATTCCAGCCTGCCTTATTTTCTGCCTTGAGGAGTTGCACGATCTATGGTCCTGAGAGTAAAGCCTCATGAGCAATCAGCTTCCTTTCTCGAGTTTCTCTTCTCTTTGTAATTTCTCTCTTCGTTTTTCGTTTGGTTTGCCTCTTCGTTTTTGTTTTTGTTTTTGTTTTGTTTTTCTGCCATTCTCTTATACTTACATATTTATTCATTTATCTGTTTATTCATTTATTTACTTTTTGTTATATTTTTTTCACTTATTCATCTATTTACTCTGCTCTTTTCATCTGTTTATTCATTTATTTACTTTTTATTATATTTTTTTCATTTATTCATCTATTTACTTCAGTCTTTTCATCTGTTTATGTATTTTCTTTTATTGATTTACTTATTCCTTTCCTCGTTCATTTTGTTGTGACTTTACGGAAGGTCGAAAGGGAGGATGGATTTATTTTCTTAAATGTAAAATAACTGTAATAAGCATTTCCGATAGATGTTTATCATTTTCATTATTATTCTTCAAAGTCTTTATTCTCTCTTTCATCTCTCTCTCACTCTATGTATCTATCTATCTATCGATCTATCTATCTAACTATCTATTTATCTCCATCTCTCTCCTTTCTTATCTTTTCTCTTATCCCTGCCCCCCTTCTCGCCCCCCCTTTCTTCCCTCTTTCCCTCTTTCCCTCCCTCCCTCCCTCCCTTCCTCCCTCCCTAACTCCCTCCCTCCCTCCCTCCCTCCCTCCCTCCCTTCCTCCTCCCTCCCTCCTCCCTCCTTCTTCCCCAGACAACCGGAAAATGAACAACCTCCACTCCAGCTTACCAACGAGCCCTCTCTAGTGTTTTTCGGGAAAGATAAGCAAAGCTATGCGTTACAAAGTTCTTCCTTTTCTCTCAGACACGTAATTGAGAGAGTTAGGCCGTATCTCGAAGGAGAAGGAACTCACTAATGCCATCTGGCGACTGAGGGCCCATTAAGGTTATGTTTACCCATTTTCACGCTAGATGGCATTCATTCTTTCCGTTCTTTTATGTTTCCTTGGTCTGGGGTTATTGTTTTTGTGTTTGTTTTTTTTTTTTCTTTCTCTTCTTTTATGATGTTTATTCCCAGGCACGTATATGTATATATGGATATTTATATGTGTGTCTTGTTGGATGGATAAATGGATGGATGAAAATGAACGTAGATAGATATAGACATAGAGATAGATCGGTATATCCTAATCTAAATGAATGGACAAATAAAGTTATCGATGTATTGATATATACATAAATTAATGAAAAAGATAGCTGGTCGGATAAATATGTAAATAGATTGACAAACATAAATATATTGCAGAGAAAACCAAATGAAAAGGAGCCACTACAAATAATTAGGAAATGAATATTTACGATTAAATTGTCACGACCGGTTAGGGTAAACCTAGAGCAGGTCATGGTAGGGAGCATTGCATGGAAATCTATTTATGTTTCTCTTACTATGAGGGGATGCAACATTACAAACATATACACACATACATTGAAAAAAAAAAAAAAAAACGTAGATGGGCAAGAGTAAGAAAATATGCGATTACGCCAAAGGCCTTTGCTGTATATTACTTTTCATAATTAGGATTATATTATCCTCATTCTTATTAGTATTTTTTTATCATTATTATCTTTATGTCTTATCATGATCTACCTTTATTTCTCGTCATTATTTATCTTTATTATATCATTTCTTATCATTATTTACCTTTATTTCTCGTCATCATTTATCTTTATCATTATTATATTTATTTCTTATCTTTATTTCTTATCTTGATTTACCTTTATTTCTCGTCATTATGTATCTTTATCATTATTATATTTATTTATTATCTTTATTTCTTATCTTTATCTTTTTGTTAACTCTATTTCTTCTCTACTTCGTTCGCGCATAAGATTCAAATATGACCCTTAAAGACAGGAGGACAGTAAGGCAATCTAATTTTGTAATTCATTGAATCCTTAAAATAACCACAATAACTGAAGACAGATCTTTCATTTTCTCCAATTAAGAAAATGCTTAATGCAATCTCATACCAGAAATATAAAGGATTAAAAAAAAACACGCAGAAAATCCAATTTAAAAGCACTCGAGCTGAACAGCAGATCATAAAACTATGGTTGAATTTATTAACTATGCGGGCGCTCTTAATCACGGAGAAAACTTGCTTTACGAGTGGAATATCGTGGCAGAGGAAACTATACATTGTAATAATGGTCTAATTGCATGTAAGAGGGGTAGGGGGGGGGGAGGGACAGAGGGAGAAGGGGGATGAGTGAGAGAGTGAGTGGGGAAGGGGAGAGAGAGAGCTGGAGGGTTGAAGGAAGGTGAGAGAGGGGAAAGAGAGAGGGAGAGAGAGAGAGGGAAGGGATGAAGGAGAGAGAGAAGGGGGGGGAGAGGAGAGGGAGAAAGAAAAATGGAAAGAGGACGAATAAAAGGGAAAAATGGAGATGGGGAAAGAATAAGAGGGAAAAAGGGGGAAAAATAGAATGGGATAGAGGGAGGGAGTTAAGGTAATGATAAGTGGATAGAAAAAACAAGGGGTGAAAAGTCAAGAAAAAATGAGTGGGATAATTGGTAAGAGAAAGGGGAGAAGAGGGGAAAGGGGGAGAGAGATATGAAGGAAGAAGAAGAAGAGAGGGAGAGAGGAGGAATGGGAAGACGATAGATAGTGGAAAAGAATAGCGGAAGAGAGAAAGAAAATAAGAAAAAATAGAAGAGGGAATCAGAAGGGAGAAGAAAGACAAGAAGAGCATATGCGAAAGAGAAAATGAAAGAGAGCGAGGGAGGAGAGATAAAGCAGCAGCGAGCCAATAAAGAACATGATTTATACGACATCGTAAAACAGCGAAGAGGAAAATTAGATTACGAGAAACTTAGCAGGCAGGGCGGTTACACTTTGGCATAATCATCATAAACCGGAGCGTCTGGCCACGTCCGGCGACTGTCATCACATATCATCACACGCACTGTATTCACTATAAATCCTGGCACTATATTTCTGCTAAAATCTTTTGGCATCATTATTTGATTTGATTTATACGTGGATTATCTTTATTGTGAAATGTGAGATGATGACGTATTTAGAATTATGTATATGTAAATTCACACACACACACACACACACACACACACACACACATGGACTCACTCTCATACACACACAAAAATAGCACTTACACACACACATTTTTTTTTTATATATAAAGAAAATAACATCGCAGTGACCTAGTTACGCCTCTAGGCCTATGGGAGTATTCTGACCGTTGTATAACGAGTAATTCTCCGGAATATGTAACTTTGCGTTTGATCGTTATTATTAACATTATTGTTAATATTAGAGGGAGGGAAGGGAGGTAAAGGAAGGAGGGAGGGAGGGAAGGGAAATAGAGAGGGAGGGAGGGAGGGAGGGTGGGTGGGAGAGAGGAAGGGTGGGAGGGAGAGAGGAAGGGTGGGAGGGTGGGAGGGAGAGAGGGAGGGAAGGAGGGAGGTAGGGAAAGGAAGGAAGGAGGGTGGGAGGGAAGGGAGAGACGATGAGAGGGACGTAAGGAGATAGAGAGAGAGAGGGAAAGGAAGTAGGGTGGGAAGGAGGAAGGGAAGGGAGATAGAGAGAGAGAGAGAGAGAGAGAGAGGGAAGGGAGAGATGGTGGGAGAGAGGAAGGGAAGGGAAGAAGGAAAATTGAGAGAGAGAGAGAGGGGAGGGTGGGTGGGAGGAAGGGAAAAGGGAAAGGAGAAAGGGAGGGTGGAAGGGAGATAGGGAGGGACACTTAAGATAAGGCGAGGATAACCTATGTTATTAAATCCTTTTTGAGATGTAAGGAGCCACTTGTCTCGATAAACTTGTCAAAATCAAAGCCAATGTCTCTCATCCTCCCCCATCCTCCTCCCTACCCCTCCCCCCACTAAATATAAAACAGAGCCATTCTCCCCAGCTCTCCCTTTTCCCCTCCCCCCTCCATCTCAGGTCCAATCTCCTCCTCCCCCCCCCCT